>JAQQZZ010117047.1:0-14878 GCA_030265115.1 Mopalia vespertina | reverse complement strand
GTAACAACTCAAAGAAAAATCAGAACAAAAGTTTGTTACTAAAATATACCTACTAGTATAATATCCGGTTTCACGTATGAAGAATATCTATCATGACTATAATTAAGAACAATGGTAGACACCAGCTTTTGATACTTGTTTACGTGTAATTTTATAAATAATCGTGACAATAACCGGAAATTGGCCAGAGATTCTAGATTTCCGTCCCATGCAATTCACGTCACTACCGATATTCAAATTGGCCAGTTCTCAGTTAAAAGAACTTAGTTACACAAGGAAAATGGATATATTTGTTTTCTTCATAGATAAATGGCGTGCTAAACTGGTTATTTGAAGGTAGACTTTAATAAACGGCTTCTGTCGATTTGCCTACCAACCGGATTCTATAAACTACATTATGTTCCTTTTATAAGAAAACGTCCTATATCATTTCACTCATGGATGGTAATTAACAAAGGTATACCTGAACCAACAATATACCTATTTTAGAAAATACGCTGAGGCTGTTGCACATACATGTAACACAAATATAAGCGAATTGTATATGCAAAACGCATTCTGATTAGCACCCGAACTACCCTTTAACCTGGTCGAGAAATGCACGCGTAACACCCTCGTTTATCATATTTCAGTCAATATGTTCGACCTGCGTGTGTGGTGTTATTCTACCCAGGGCACATCGGCTTATTGACAATTCGGTGGTATATCAGTTACGACACCACACGCGAATTCCTTCCTTGGTTGGTTCTGCTAGGATTCTCGATGATACTCTGAGAGAAATATAAACAACGTTGTGTGGGTATTGATTGCGTCAGTAGTTTACGTCAAATAGATCTAGACCACTGACGGCTTGAACTGTATAGTGTAATGTATTGTCAAATTGTCTACGAGACGAGCGCACGTGTACAAATTTATATCATGTTACCACTTGCGGTGTAAGTCGGAATTTTGTATAACCAAGTATTTGTCATATGTCGCGGACACACGCTATATATTGACGATTCAGCGTGCAACCCATTTGTTTTGTAGGAACGCGGTAGTCAAGGGTTTAACAGATATTTATGTGCTATACCAAATGGTCATCATTTTTGCCCTAATGTTCCCAAAGCTATTAGGGACAATATTTTAAACGGTGTATTTGTATTGCGTCTTGTAATTGTCATCATTTTGTCCTGTCTTTTCTTTGTTGATTGTCAGTGGCGGCGAGGTGGAAGGAGGGGTGGGGATTGGGGGGGGGGGGGGGGCGTCCCGTCGTTCAGCCATTGAGCTAATTACACGCCGTCATATGAGTGAAATAAGCTTATTAACTATGGTGTTAAACCTCAACCAAACGAACAAAACAAATCCTATGCATGGACTCTGATCGCATCTCCTGTAGACGTGTTGATCATGGAAAGACATGGCAAAAAAAAAGCCGTTCCGATCATGTCAGGTAAAATTCTAATTGACGCGAGATTTACTTGATAAACGATCTAAATCCGTCAGTCCCAGTCAGTCTTGTACAAGGAGGTTCACGGAATTCACGAGATCTTTGTTAACATGACGTTTATACCCCCAACAATATTCCGAAAATCCTCTCGGCTTCATAAGGTACCTGTTTTAACTTATCTGGCAAGTCATAGCTTACCTACGCAGATTTGTAGACCTATCTGTGCTGATTATAAACGTGCTATTTCCATATGAAATGCGGACCAAACTGAACCAAAATGTCACCTTAAATAGGAATAGGGCCTACCCCTACACTAAAGATTCCAAGAAAGACACTGTTCTAACTGTATTAACATTACCTATTCCTTTTAAACAGTCTGAACGAAATCTTGACCCGGATTTGCTCGCTTTTTTTAAGTATGTATACCTGTTGTGTGCTTCCATTCTACTTATCCCATCAAATTTGATCATACAAACTTGAGTTAACAGGTGTGCACTCCACAGTTTACGTTTATTTGCAGTTTTGCAATTATGTATATTGTTAAAATACACTTTTAAAAGGGAACACCTGGTAACTTTTTGGTCTGTTGTGTTAGGCTTATTGTGTTTAAACATGTTTTGTCAGATGAAAGTAACATTTTGTTAATGCTTATAGACATTTAAAGTAGATTTGAATAAATGGGAATATTATTGAACACACCGTTGTGAGTGACCTATTTATCCGTATAAATATTTGTAATTGTAGAAATCATTTTTCTGCTAGACCTAATCAACTAGCCTGTATAATTCACTGTATATCGCTGAACACATTTTTTAAAGTCACAGAGTGAATCAGTGGATCAATCAACCAATCACAATCCTACAATCGATTGGTCGTTGGTCAATCGATGTGATACATTCAAGTCAATATTTAAGGTAGGATGTGCCATCCACTTTGTTTGCTTTGATTCTGGCCGAAAAAACACAAAAAGTCCAGGATATCCTAGGCGTTTGTTTAGGATACAGTACGTGTCTTATCGTAGGATTTATCGCACATCGAAGGCCCCTCACTTGACCCTCTGTCATTGTTGTGTATGTCATGTCAATTTCCAATTATATTGAGCTCGTGGAGTCGTTCGGAGGGTAAACATTGTAGCTATCACTTTTAGTTGTGTCTATACTAGTTGCTATAGACTCTGAGTGTCACAGAATAGTAACGGCCCTTTATTCAATAGTTTATGTTTACTATAGAACCATGTGTAGTTGACTGTTAAGTGGTAGAGTCATTGTCGCATTTCTAAAGCCCAATATCGAGCGCGGAATTTGTCCCAGCGCGGATAGAATCGCGAAACAGGTCGCGGATTATACCACCTGATTCTTCGCGGAAGGGCACACAGGCTATCAGGTAGGGATGTATTTATAAAAACAGCAAGGGACATTTCTAAACTGTGGTGTCCGTTGCGGGTTTTGTGGTTGATTTTTGGCTGTTGGGTTCGTGGATTATTTAGTGTATCAAAAACATAATGACTATTTATTCGAATGTAATTATTAAGCTGAGAATAGCTTAGCTTGTCAACGTGTTTATTCTGTGTGATATCAATTTCTCTACAAAACAAGATTAACTTGGCGATCTTTTAAAACAACTCTCATTTTTCCTTTTTTCAAAAGCTCTATTCATTGTATGTATTTGATCACTACAAGTAAAACTCTTTCACCACGGTGAATATAGGCGGCCAAAGTCCTGTGCGTTTTCAATTGTTCGAAGAGCCACAAGTCAAAGATAAATCCACTCTCACATATTTACATCAACGTAATTAAGGTCTTTAAATAGATGTCCCGGTTTCAAAAACTTCAATTTGAACACAACTGCAAAATATTTATTTTAATTTTGTCCCATATGTATGATTAATTGGAGGCGTCCATCCATGGACACTTAAATGGCCGTTATAATATCACCGATAAATACCTATCAATTACCTATACATGTTATTATCGGTATAGCATGAGACTACCATACCTATACAGACGTCTGGAGAGCGACTTCAGAAAAACACTCTTGTGAAACACAAACGTTGTAAATCATAGTCGGCCTACACGCTGTGCATGTCGGCTATTGTACCTCGGAAGAAAAGCGTTTTTATTTTCCGTCAAATCGGGTATAGCGGGTATTATACCGACTGCTGAACCAACAAGACCTTTAGCAATTCAAACAATCTGTATTGCTCCGATTTAAATCGATTTGATCCTCTACAAAAAACAAAAGCTGTGAATTTATCATATAATACCAAACCAGATTTGGATCTGAGGATATCGAGGTATATTGTCGAGTGCCAAGGGAGCAATGATACGGCCGGGCAGTGACTCACTGTGTAGTATAAATATCGCTACATATATGCGAACGATAAAGCCAAATATAACGTAAACCGTCTGAAGGATTTTACAGCAAAAACAAAACTACAATATATTATATGGATATTTTGCTCGAGACGCAAGGTATGAACTATTCAATAACATGATATTTAAAACGCCTTTGGAATTTGACAGGTGCAACTCATGACAGGTCTGTTGACCCATAAGTCAAATTTCATACCTTTGTTGCTAGAGTATAAGAATGTGTAAACATCGATCAGTCCGACCAATACCAGGTAGCATTATAAATTCAATCGTCGAAGTAAGCGTACAATTTGTATATGCTTCGGGGACAATTGTAAACAGTATTAAACAACACAATCATGTTCAGAATTTCGCTGGATACTTGAGGAATTAACAGAAGTATTTTTTTTTATTTTTGAAAATGAATTTTAGTCAAGTGAAATGAGACTCGGTTGCTCAGTTGTATCTCAACTGATAATTTTATACAAACACTATCTAAATGAAAAACACGAACTTCTGAGCTACTCGACGTAAACATTTAGTTATACGAGCTTTCGGTCCTTATGTCAGGGCCTTTCTCAAGTGAATACACAATTTAATTAAGCATTATTAATATTTTGGTCTAAATATGTTGAAGTCTTCGCTCCAGCCACAAACTGATTTTCCCTGACGTTGACTAACTGACATACAGTGTACTAATGAAGGTATTATTCCTTTACAGGTCTGAGTTAATTGCCTGTCAGAACACCCCGAGGGATATCGGGGAGCGGTGTCAGATTCCTCACCGTACAGATCTATTTTCACAACACTGGGTTAAAAATACTTCCAGATTAATAGCCCGTTTAGAAGCTATTAACTCATTCTAACGCGAGAGCTTTAGATAGATTCAGCACCATGCCAGAGCGAACGCCGTCACAAACACGAGCTAAAGGTTCGGGAAAGACGAATACTGTGGGCAGTTCTAGACAAACGGACAGACGAACCGGTGCAGGAGTCAACCGTTTAACGTCAACGACACAGAAAGTTACTCTTAAAGACTCGAAGACAAATGTTGCCGCGAAGAAGTCGTCTTCGAATACGGTACAAGGATCCAAACGACCGAGCAGCAAGAGGTCTAATACAAAGTTGTCTTCGAGTTCTTCAGATGGCGCCATCAGGCCATCGCGCAGTAAAGAAAATTCAACTCTTGAAGATACAACCGTCAATAAAGCGGAAGACCAAATTCAACAAGAAAGCGGGGTGTCAGCAATTGACACAGAAGGCGACAACAACGCTAGAGATGAACAAGAAAATGGCGACGTTGAAAACACAAATACCGCTCAAGATGATACAGACGGACTCAAAAGGCCGCGTAGCTCCCATAGTGTCCACGAGGAGCCGAAACCGCCAGAAAAGAAGCCCTTTGACATTAAGCTCTTCACATTTACTGTCCATGACCTTGCGGACAGATTTGCCAACGACAAATACACCAAAGTAGGGGATGACTACCCCGTGGAGGACCTGGTGTTTCTGATCCACGAAGTCAACGGGGCTGTAGAACAGTATAAACAGCATACTCTATCATGTCAACAACAACTGGAGGTACTGAGAGACAGAATGACCGTGGTGCGGGACAACATCCACGACAGCGTACAGACCAAGACATTCGAGGCTAGACAAGGTAAGTCTTATTAGACAAAAAATGTCAAGTTTTATTTTTTAAATAACTTGTAAACAATGTTCTTAACAATTGTACTTATGAATGATCTTTTTGTGTCGAAACTGGGTGGTCTAGGTTGCCGGCATTAAATGATGGCGATTCGGTGTCTATGGATCATGGGTTGGATTAGCGAACAGGTTTCAACCTGAACAATTCTCCGAACTAGAATCTGTTCTAGAAAGTGTTATACTAAAATTCTAAGTATAACCTACATTAAGTTATAAGACGTATTTTTTTCTCACTCGGAAGTCATCGATCGTACTGCGCACATCATCACGGACGTCGAATGATCGTCGCCTTTACGACAAGCTTTTATATTTCAAATAAACTTATTACTTAGTCGGCTTTTTGTAGAGAATTCACAGTAGCCATCTTTTTTGGTTTATAACATAATGTATTCCTAAACTAAATTTACGTATTTTCGTTATTTTAAAGACACAACAAATTATCATAAATTTACGTACTCTAAAAGACAACATCGGAAATTGACTAGGTTTGAATAGGCTTCCAGCGAACTAAATGTACGATGTTATTGCCAACATTGGTATTCCTATGCCTATCATGGCCGAACGTATCACAGCAAAGAGAATCACACAAGTGTTGGTCAATTGAGCTACTCCTTGTCTGTATTATAAGCAAAACACCATAAACATAACACGTCAGCTGACTGCCTGTACCTGACAAGTAACGCGAGAAAGTATGAGAAAAGTCAAGCATGCACCTAACTCATTATAAGACAAGGGCACGGTGACAATGCTACAGAATCATAATTACTAAACATCTGTGTTGTAACTCAGACGGTTAGAGCGCTGGTCCTGCTAGCCAGAGACCTGAGCACGAATCCCGATGAAGACAGGCACAATTTTCTTTTTCTACCATATACATGTAAATGTCGCGTATCGTCAAGACGCTAGTTCCATCTTCTCGATATCTCACCGTAAGACATTTCAATATTAAAAAACTCTTAGAAATAAAAGTTCTTTGATGATTCTTTAGAAAATGGAACCAGAAGGACAGAAAGGGTTCTTTGATATAATAAGATAGGGAGAAATATATGGAACAGATGCTGTGAGAGTTCCATACTGAACCATACGGGTTCCACCAGAGCCATAACTAAGAACATTAAAGGGTTCCATTAGAGCCATATTTTTCTAAGAGTGTATGTCAGTTGATGAAACTTACTGTTCATGTTTTTTTCTTTTTAATTTATGTTAAAATATCCTCATAAAATCTTGGTGAATTTGGAAATTTCTGTTAAACTTTTATTAATTTTCTAGCATGAATTTTTAATTTACACGAACCTTTACAGTAATAGTACAGTGAATCCATAAGAGGCATGTTCGGGGTGAGTGCGGTGTATATATATACTGGATTAACAAACCGATATACTTTATTGTCTTACCAGGATGTGTGCATACAAACGTCAATCACAACCCTCTCGCCAAACATCTGCTGGTTTGATCAATAAAATGGCCTTAAATAAACCCAGATCAAAGCTGTCAAATCTATAATGAATGT
The DNA here is from genome assembly GCA_030265115.1 of Mopalia vespertina. Classification (NCBI taxonomy): domain Eukaryota; kingdom Metazoa; phylum Mollusca; class Polyplacophora; order Chitonida; family Mopaliidae; genus Mopalia; species Mopalia vespertina. The sequence continues at coordinate 7,881 of JAQQZZ010117047.1, read as the reverse complement.
AAAGCATACAGGAAAGGTACGAGTCCGAACACGTTCGCTTTCATAGCCGTTTGATAAATGATGACTATGTTGGCCCACGACCTAATGGCACTTTATATCACTTAACAGTTATAAAAACGTCGTCTCAACGGCAGAATTGATAAGCCAGAATGACATGAAAAATTCCACATTCGTGCACCACATATAACTAGCTGTGGTTCATATCTGCTAGGCTTCAGGTTAAATTCTATCCAATGTTTGTTAATGACACTAGATTTGAAATATTAAAAAAGGAATACCTTAAAATAAAATAAATATAAACAAAAGTAAACAAACAAAAATCATGTAGTTTCATATTGAACTCTTAGAAAAATATGGCTCTAATGGAAGCAGTTAAGTTTATACAGTCATGGCTGCTGGAACCCTTTAAGGTTGGTCCGTCATGTCTCGTGAATCATGTCTCTGGTAGAACCCTCTAAGGTTCGTGAGTCATGGCTCTGGTGGAACCCTTTACGGTTCGTCAAGGTTCGTCAGTCATGGCTCTGGTGGAACCCTTTAAGGTTGTCTCTCGTAGAACCCTCTAAGGTTCGTGAGTCATGGCTCTGGTAGAACCCTCTAAGGTTCGTGAGTCATGGCTCTGGTGGAACCCTTTAAGGTTCGTCAGTCATGGCTCTGGTGGAACCCTTTAAGGTTCGTCAGTCATGGCTCTGGTGGATCCCTTTATGGCTCTGTATGGAACCCTCACAGCAACTGTTCCAAGAACCCTCAAATAACCATTATTCCCAGGATTCAAATGTTTTGGATCAATTCAACGCTCCTATACGTCTCCACAAGTATTTGTCTGAAGCAATCCTTCATGTTACACTTCCATGAAATGCCATTAGCTGACAATGATCTATGACCATATGTACATCACATGTATATTATATATATGACAAATATTTCTCTCTTCATTTAGTCAAAATATATATGACACCTCTCTTCGTTTATTCAACAAATGTATATGACATCAAGTGGCATAATATATGTCTCTATATATATTGCATTCAATGAATCGATCAGTGCATCGATCGATCAACTAAACAATCACTCAATCAGTCAACCAGCTAACCAACCAACCAAGCAGTAATTGACACCATAGCTTAGGATATAGATAAACTATTTTTTTAGGTCTCTGGATAAATAACAAATCTAGGAGTTTACAGTTGTAGGATTCCCTACAATACAGGAACCGCTAGAATTTGATGTCTACAGAAAGTCTAACAAACAACTCGTAATAAACAGCAGAACTTATTGTGTAGGTGCTTGAATGAACCAAGAGATCACACATATAGAACACCAATGTCACAATTGTTTCAATGGTACTTTCTTCATCGTTGTAAATCTCTGATGTTAACATCTGACACATCTGTTAAATTCTCGTTTACCCTCAAAGTTGATAATTTCTGGGGGTTTTTTTATCATTGATAATTAACATGTTCCATTTCATTTGGTGACATTGAGAACGAAACAGAGTAAATTTCACACACGTCGACAACCATTTTTTTATAACTAAATAATTTATCACCATTGAAGAAAAACCGGTGCTTGCTGTCTACTCGTTGCTGAAACTTTATCATTCTTAACACGTCACTGAGAACAACCAGGACGAGGTTTGTAATAGTACTGTATTGTTGGTCCCTTTGTTAGTATTACACCATAAATTTGCATCAGGGGAAAATGGGACTTAGAAAAACGGTATTGTGTATCATTCTCTGGGCAGCCTATAAGCAAATAAAATTCTTGTTATATTCAAATAACCAAACCTCTTCTACTTTGTTTTTAGAAAAAACACTCTAAACATCATTGAGGGACCATTGTCTTGAATAATTCAGGTTTGTAAGTTTCCCTGAATATCAGGTCGTTTGCCTGTATGTTCAGGTTACCGTGCGGAGAAACACCCTGGAATTTGTATAACTCTGATAAATTCAGGGATTGTAACATGACTCGCTGAATTTCATTTGACTATCCTGAATTTTCAGGATAGCGTGCGCGCAGCAAACACACTACGTAGCTGCAACGTTGTATACCAGCTATACATTGGTAATGTTGCACAGTAACCAATATAAATGTACACTGAAATTTGGTTGTTAGTTTGTACCAGTTGATACAACGTTATTATATCGTTGTAGTTTAACGTTGTATACACAAATCGACTCATTGTGACTTAGTTGTGAATTAGTAGCGTTTTGTACAACGTAATAACAATGTTGTGAAAACGTTACATGATGCAACAACAATATTACAACATAGCTATTACGTTTCTGTTTCGTTGCCGTGGTTGTATTCTAAGGTTGTGGCAACATAACTGCTAGACCACAAAATTCCGTTGCAATAACGTAACACCGAGCTTACACGACCAAATCAAAACGTTGTCGCAACGCTGTTTGGCTTGCTGGGCGGTGAAATATCCTAAAATTTGAATATCCCTGATTAATCCTGGAATTGTTTGTACGATTGCCCGAATTACAGCTCCCGCACAGGATACTGGACCGATCAACCCTGCTTTATTGAGGATTGACAAAGGCGGGGCGAAGTCACGTGATGTCACGCGACTTTTTCTGTTACAGACTCCCAACAATCAATGGTGTGTATTTGAACCGAATTAATCTCTATCGTTTGCCATCGTGGTATGCCCTATACAAATTAAAAACCTGTTACCGTTTGCCATCATGGCTGTACCTGACCGATATAGACAGCAATTATACTTCATTGGTGATAAAGTGTCCTAAATCTACTGGTTAGCGAAAGAAACAGCTGGCTAAAATGACCTGACCTCTGAATGCAAAATAAATCGTTATGTGAATGTGATGTTGAGTGTCTCAATCAAAGTCACATCAAGGTGGGTAAAGCTGTGGATACAATTCTCTTGAATAAAACACACTGTAATCCAGGTGCTATATCAATTTCGCCTGGAATCAAGGATGGTGTAATAACCCTGAACCGTTCAGTATATTACCGCCTTGAATGCCACCTGAACAAATAGAACTTCAACCTGAAACTTAGGGACAAATTAAAGCCTGTATAATCCAGGCATATAATCAACCTTGATTGCGTTCAGGGGCAATCCCTGAAATTGACTTGTCCATGTACAGCCCGATTAATCCAGGTAAAAACATCTGAATTCCAGGGATAATCCTTGAATCATTGTTATAGTGTAGGGGTATCTATGTAAGCAATTAATATATCACAGGCCAACGCTCTATTTCTCTAAAAATATCAATTGTGTTATAGTTTAACCAGATACTTATATAATACAATTATTCCACGCGTCTATTTATCAAAATATGATTAATAATAAAGGTTTAACACCCGTCGCCCTAAATCAAGACATTTTGCGTTTTCCATTGTTTAATTCTGCATTTTCAAACGAATGTATTAATTTGTGTTCAACCCTGTACTTAAGATAATTTGACTTTTCTCAGGATTGGGTAATCGTTATAAAACGAGGACGAAACTTCACAAAACCCATCTGCGATCCCTGCAGTCAGGGGCGAATTTGTCATTTATATGTAATCCCTGCAGTCGAGGGAGAACTTGTCATTTATATGCGATTCTCAAAGTCAGGGCCGAAATTGTCATAAGATGCGATGCCAACAGTAAGAAGATAACTTGTCATTTGTATGCGATCCTCGAAGTCTGAGGATAACTTGTCATTTGTATGCGATCTCCGCAGTCAAGGGAGAACGTGTCATTTATATGCGATCCTTGTAGTCGGGAGAGAACTTGTCATTTATATGCGATCCCCACAGTCAGAGGAGAACTTGTCATTTATATGCGATCCCCGCACCCAGAGGACAACTTGTCATTTATATGCGACCCCACAGTCAGAGGAGAACTTGTCATTTATATGCGATCCCCGTGGTCAAGGGAGAACTTGTCATTTACATGCAATCCCCGCAGTCGGGGGAGAACTTGTCATTTATATGCAATCCCCGAAGTTGGGAGAGAAGTTGTCATTGATATGCGATCCCCACAGTCAGGGGAGAACTTGTCATTTATATGCGATCCTCGCAGTCGGGGGAGAACTTGTCATTAATATGCGATCCCCGCAGTCAGGGGAGAACTTGTCATTTATATGCGACCCCACAGTCAGAGGATAACTTGTCATTTATATGCGATCCCCACAGTCAGATGAGAACTTGTCATTTATATGCGACCCCCACAGTCAGAGGAGAACTTGTCATTTATATGCGACCCCCACAGTCAGGGGAGAACTTGTCATTTATATGCGACCCCCACAGTCAGAGGAGAACTTGTCATTTATATGCGATCCCCACAGTCGGGGGAGAACTTGTCATTTATTTGCAACCCTAGCAGCTAGGAAAGAACAAATCCGATGTGGAACGATTACACACTTGGGATCGTTTAAACGCTAGCTTTCTTCTAACATATAACTTTTAACATATCTCGACAACAGCTAGATTCAGACGTCAACAGAAACCTACCACAGTTCCGATCAAACGAAGACGACAGTTATAAAACACATTAAATCCAATTATCATCTCATTTTACAATGTGAAAATATGTTCACGAAGTGGTTGACAAAGTCGCACAGAGACAGACGACAGCACGCCGTACTTTTTTCCCCACTTACGGTATAAGATGTGGTGATTTATTGTGTATTAAGACAATAGCTGTCAACAAATGTCAATTGTTTTTCTGATTCTGTTTCCATTGATCTATATCAAAAATGACATGTTAATTATCAAACATAAATACAAAAAATCGAGTGAAAACTAAATTTATTTATTGTTAAAGAATTTGTTTATAATATGTAATATATCAACTTCTAGAATGATAGGCCTAACTAGCTATTGTTTCCTCGTTCCATAACTCGTTTGAAATCGGTTCATCTTAAGTTTTACGGCTCCCTATATATAAGTGGGTATAAATGTATATATACATTTTCGACTTACACCAAACCCCCTGAAAAAATTATAATCGACAAACAATAAATATCTACGGGTACGAACAAAGAAATGTGGTTGATGAATGTATGACTATGTAAAGCAACGAAGCGTTACCAAAATAATGATTGAAACTCATGATTTTTTGGGGGAGGTTTCATAACCCATGAAACATGTTAGACAACAACTGATGACCGACTTTATATTCGTGTCTGTGCCGTGTCTTGGTCGATTGTGCTTTGCATGGACTGATGAGCAAGATTAAATTAATGGCACATAAGAACGGGTTCGAGGTCATTTGTTGAATATAGAAACCTTACCGACGTAAGACAGGTTTAATATCTCCATCGAATAAATGCTGTGTCCTCAATGAGGTAAACATGCTTATTGTGTGTGTAAGAAAGAGAAGTTATTGGCCTTCTGCTAAAGTTTCATGTTACATTCACCGCGGAATAGAGGCACATGGCGGATTAGCGAGACATTTACTTATTAAAAACATAAACAAACTTGATATTGCACAGTTATGTGCACTCTTACTTAGTATCTCTAAATACGGCTACAATGAATGACAGACTCTTAGAGATCGAAGCTCTGCAGCTATGGAAGTGCTTAAGTGCGACAATTATACTTCTCGCATGGGTGTAAAGTTTGTCGTGTGAAGTAGTAGGCATACCTACATCAGTCATTGATAGAAAATGAGTCTCAGAGCTAACGTGTAGGTGTTGTATAGTGGGCCTACATACTATATTCTACTGTTAAAAGGACATTGCTCGTTTCGTGTTTAATATGTGTGTGGCTCGAACCCAATTTAGAAAGGATAGAAATCAGTGGGACCCCCGGATTGATCTTCGAGGAGAACGATTGTTTGAAAGGGTTTGTTTTGAAATTTTCATTAGAACGAATTTAGTGAACTTTTTTTTACCTGCACAACCGTAGGAAATCATATAAACCCACAAAATATATCTGTCGGAAAACATTTCTTGGCCAAACTTAAACAAAACGATGCACACTTTTGATGCTCACATTGTCCTGTTTAAAATGCGATCAATAAAAACAAACCTTTGATTAACTGTTTTCGAGAAATAAGCAATTTTCTGAAATCTGAAGTGTCTCCACTAGACATTGAAAGACTGGCCATTAATTCGGTCTATTTTTGATCCATTTGGGGGCTAAGCCAAATTAATAGTTCTGTTGAGTAGTCAGATATTTCGGTGTAATACACGTGTTAAAATCAATTCTTCATGTGAAGCCTTTACATTTTCTGTCTTCATTTATTCGGCTAACAACTGCTCCAGGCAATGCACAGTTTTATAATAGACGATATAGAATCTTAGTTCAACCAGCCAAAGTTCGAATCGAGCTGTATGTAGCAAATATATTCATCTCTACAATTAAAAAAATATACCATAACCATGCAGCGCATGCAGTTAGCCACCTATAACCTATCAAAAAAGGCATTCCTTCGTTTTACAGACTTTTGTTGGGCGAATCGTTTCCCGGGTATATCTGACTGGACAGGCCCGAGGGCGCCGACAAGCTACCAGCGGAGCTAGTGCTTGAACTGTAAACAAAGTTCTGTCGATATTAAAACGCACCATTCCCGAGATTACGAGGTAGAAGAAACATTAAGTGTATACAAAACCCCCTTGGCGGCGGCTCAAATTGTTATTTTTTGATGCTACAAAGAAGTTTTATTCGATCTCCTGTGTTGCTGTGTTTTTCCTAAATTCTACATGAGAGGAGAAAATGCCTCCTGGCCTGTTCTCGCCGGCCTCTACATACACTTCTAGCAGAGAGACATGCGTCGCTATGACGGAAATGAAACAAACAAACCCAATCACATGAACACAATGAAAAGTATCCATATCTGCGAATGTAAGTTTATGATTGACAAATCCTAGTAATTAAACAGTATATAAGAATATAGAACCAGTCTACGCTGGAGCGTACTAGCTTTGAAATTTGTCCATGTCGACTTTACAGGGACAATCCCTTAGATTTCGTGTAGGTTTGTAGGTTTGGGGTAGCTTTCACGTAGTAAATATTTGAAGCTATAATTCATTTATCACAAATTCAGGTATACATTCGTGTAAACAAAAATGCCGTTAATTCTGTTTAGATAGTTTCCAATGCAAATCTCGTATCTATTGGTGATTTCGCCGTACAGCATGCCCAAATTCACATTACAAGAGATTTGTCCCAGTTTGATAACCGGCGGCAATTGTTATGCAGTGCAAAGCTGCATATGAAGTAAATACTATCCAGCTGTTTTAAACATTTTCCCCACAAAATGTTATCTCCATACAATATTATCTTCAATAAGTTAAATCCAATATATATGCAAATACGTAATAATGGACATGCCAAACAAAAATATATACCTCGCGAATACAAGCATGGTGCTATGTTAATAACGACTAACATAAAATGTCTATATTCGGACGACCATTTATAGTTTTACGGAAGAAAAACCTGCTTGGGCAGTAGCCCTTTGGTAACAGATATTCAATACAGTTCGCATTTAGTAACCATTAAGTAACATTTAGCTTTTCAACACAGCCTGCTACTTTAGGATAAAACCGCGCCATCACTATGTTACCAGGAAGTCACGAGGCGGAGCTCTACTTTTAACCACAGTTACGAAAAAATCCAGCTGCTTAAAAATTTGAAAATGTGTAATGAGGGTCAACAGAAAATATAACTTTTTTTTGATTTAAGAAAAACGAAATTTGTTAGTATCTTTTAATAAAGAATTATATTGATCTACAGCTGAATGACACCATAGTATATAGTCCCGGTGTATTTATACAGCTGTAATTTGCCTGGTGACGACCACACAATTTTCTGTAATTCTCCGAATATCGCTACACTCAATATAGTCTCGCGTGAACCAGACTAGTCTCGCGTTAACTTCGACCACGGCTAGATAGTCTGGTAACAGTGCATGCTAAAC
>JAQQZZ010117036.1:0-14879 GCA_030265115.1 Mopalia vespertina | reverse complement strand
GGGTTCTTCACGAATTAAAGTGATATTTCACTGCAATAACACGTTTTGTTATTACTCTTAGTTTTGACCATGTCCGGACTTTTTTTGAGTGACGTCTGCACACTCCAGTTTGACAGATTAAATGGAGTACTTCAGTGTAAATTACAATGCACCAAACATGGATATAGTGAAAATGACCAGGTGAATCGATTTCAACAAGTCATAAATACAACAAAACAGCCCTGCTTTAAACTGTTGAGCGTCAACATCCTCGTGTTCGCTCAAAAACCGAATCACGCATATATATATAAGTTTTTAGTAAAAAAAAAGTTCTTCTTAGAGGGACAGTCGGACATACAAATATTAGCGAAACATATAAGAAATTTTAATCTTCTAATCTGGTGCATAGTAGAAAGAATAACCCATACACTCGAGCAATATTTATGGTATTCAAACTTCACTGTGTAATATCCTCTATACATTATTGTGTTGTTCCACTCAAGCAGACGCATAGTTACCTCCACCGGGAGGCTGCTCCAGAAGACAGAGACAACTAGTTCCATCTACAGTGAAAATATCAAAGTAATTTTTTCACAGTAGCGATACTGCAAATATCAATACCTCACTGGTATAATGTTTATTTCTCTGATAGTTTTCACTATCTCATCGTATGGTATATGATAAACTTTCGTATCTAAACAACACTTCAAATCCCACACTCCGCAGTCCTATTCCGACACAATCGTATTCTCGCGAGAGTTTCTATAGTGGACGAGACTAATACAACTCTCGTACGGTATGCCAGGCAATCGCGCATTAATTTTCGCCAATACTTGGGGCGACCTATGCCACATACCATCAAATAAAAGAAGTGCAAAACAAAATGGCCCAGGTGTATCTTAGAGTCAATGTCTCGACATAGGAAGTAGAATCGACTATATTTTAGAATGATTCCGACACTTATGCTCCGCTTGTAAAATTAGGTGCCACGTCATGCGGAATGAAACCTGGATATCTACAATATGCGCATGCAATACTGATGTCGGGGAAATAAAAAAACCCAACTAAATTTCAAATGTCTAGGAGTCCAAGCCGAACATGTTTTCTATATAGTGGATACAACGTTTGAAGAATTTTAATCGATTAAGCTTCTCTTTCTGAAGGTTTCTGATTACGCCTTTCAAATTCATGCAGGTGCGTAATTTATTTGCATCTATAGTTTGCAAATTTGTGTGGACTCCTCAAGCTCTCATGCCGCCTGTGCCGCCCACAGGGGCTCCGTACCATAGAGTGTGGACTCCTCAAGCTCTCATGCCGCCTGTGCCGCCCAACTTGGACGACATGTCCGCTTCGTCCTGAAATATCTATGGGATCTTTTGGCAAAATCATGCAAGCTTGCGTTGTCACGATTTCATGATGAACGCCCATGATGAATGATGAATGCCCAGCCCATAGCTTAGTCTCGTAGCTCTATTCATTCGTACCTCTAATGAGGTGAATAGTGTTCGTCGAGAGGCCAATCCACTTCCGGTCGAAGGTCGAAGATAAACATGAGCTATTGGTTGCTACAATACATGTTGTGTTGTTAAGAATGCGAATGGACTCGAACAAAATAAATAAAAGTTTAGTTTTGTGAACAAGGCTTTGGAGACGCATGATAATCTCAAGGTGTTCAGAATAATAAATGGGCCTATTTTCGTCAAATCGTTCGAATTACATAGACCTACAGGCCTGTCAGCATTAGTAGTATACTTTATGTATACAGAATTATTGTATTCCAACCAACTGTTTGACCTGTAGTAAAGCACATATTAGGACATCTTCTCTAGCCAAGATTTTTATTCCGAGCTCGAAATAAAACTGTTGGCTAGAAAAGATGCTATTAGGACATTTCTAAGTTTTTCTAATGTTTTAACTATCAAGTAGCGACTAGCCTTTTAACGCAAACTTCAACTTTCGGACAAACCTACGCGATTACGTTTGCCCACGGCGGAGATCTATTCTAAGTCTATCCCGATGCTTAAAACTGACATGTAAATGAACAGACTGTTGATTCAAGAATACTAAAGCTTGTTGGTAACTTTAAAAATAACTGCTGCTTTACAGTTGTCTTGATATACATGACGACAACTACACAATACGGCAATGTACCGAATATATCTACAAAACATGGTCCTGGCCATCCATACTGTATGATCTGGAGGTAAGACGGCCATGGTAATAATCAAATGCCCTGAGGAATTCATAACATATGAAAATATTTACAGATCGACTATAATAAGTCAAAAGATGATTAAAGCTCTCTCTCTATATATCGAGGGCTTAGAGCCAGACCTGTTTCTGTCCAATTTGTGTTAAAATGAGTTAAGTCCACTTTTAAGCATGTACTTGCTTATACTTTCTCTGACAGAAGTGTCTATGTCCAATATTTCAAAATAGACTGTGCCGGAGTAAAGTCAAAAGTGAACATGTCCATCAGAACTGGTTATGTCCTTTTTTAGTGTTTTTTGGCGTACCTAGAAGAAGATTGAGTACGAGGCCTATGCATTGCATTTTGAAAAGTATTAGGAACATGAATCTTAAGATTTTTGCTTTAGCTGGATTTTCAGATTTTATAGACACGATCAAACTTGTAAACGCGTTTTTCTCAAAACATCATATTTGCACATAGACAGTTCTGGTTCTAAGCCCTCGATATAAGGTTTTTGCTTCAAAGATGAATGCAATTTTAGCCCGAATTTTGGCAATGACTTACTTGTACTACAATTGCTACTGCCCGACTTATCTAGTGGCATATAAAAGTAAATAAATGTTTCAAATATTAGCAAAACTCTTCACCGACTTTAGCAAATCTTTGATCATGAGAGGTTATATACAAACTGGCTACTTAAGGCATCTTTGTCTAGACCATTGTGGCATTCAATCATGTGTTTGTGTATTCGAGATAGAAAGTCTTTTGTCAGCCCAGACATATTCCTCTATATGGTTTCTATAGGACAGTAATTCTATTTCGACCGTTGTGTAACATTGACTCTTGAGTCGCCGTCAATGGCGCCATGACATGCAGCCATGGTGAATTATTTCTTCGTCAGTTTGTATAAACTGGAATTTGTTATATCTAACCAACGGTGACACACTTCACAGATTTCAGGGTTTAAACGAACGCAAAGAAAAGAGTTAATGCTGAATTTAATATACCATATTGCAATACCTGTGCCTCGGATTCCTCATTCTATATGTATTGCCTAATTTATAAGTTTCTAACTGTCGTTAGGTAGACCTGATTGAACCATATCACTAATGTTTACTCGTTGTGTTAAGTCGGTGCTTGATTAAACTTCTAACAGTTAACAGAGAAAAATGTCCCTGACTCTATATGACAGTCTAACTTCAATCTCGGAAATAAACTCTCAAACAGTTTTCTTAATTTAATTTTTAAAAAAAACAGGAACACCTGAGCGTCTGTACATTTTAGCCCAACCGGACCTGACCATGTTATTGTTGAGTTCGGGTGACTTATTCATTTTATACACCCTAGTACGTAAACAACCCAATATATCAGTTTTCTTATTACTATTATAAGTGGATCATACGCATACATGTGCGTTGGTCGTCACATGTATTTTCATGTTAAACACAATTATATTGTTAATAATGAAATCGACGAATCAGACCATCTCTGTAGTTCATGTACAGGCAATGTGTTGACCTTCTTGTATAATCTGTACACATCAAGTAACTCAAAACTTTGAGCAGCAATAAACAATGAGTACGTTATTACATTTTTAAACAAATGTCACGAGTCCGTTGTTCAGCGATTATCCAGTACCATGATCCAGTATCCAATCACTTTGTTGACCTCCAGGGGTCAGTTGTTCGAAAGACGATTAGCCGCTAACAGCAGATTAAATTGCTAACACCGTGTTAGAGATAGACCTTCAATATAGCGTGACGTCATTTAATAGAGGATTAAATTTAATAGCCTTTCGAGCAACCAGTCCCAGGATATTAGGGAGTCATACGACGCGGGTTCGCTCATCCGTCTTGGTGTGTTTTTGATGGAGTACCCCCCGCTTCCCACGTTATATAAGTGGGACAAGGTGAGACATGTACATCCCAAATGACACAACTACATATAATATTAACAACAATATTAGAACCATTAGAAGACTTAGTCGATTTCAGGAAAAAACAAAAAGGTTTGAACTGGCCACATCAGATTTCCCATTAGGACTGAAAGCCACAGGGCTACTCATCGCACATTATTCCGTTAGCTTCATCTTAATGAAACACATAACTCGGATGAAATCTTCCGACACTCCCACACAACACATATACTTTCGTCAGAAAGGCGAAATGCGAAATGATATTCCATGGCATTCCTATCTATAAACTCCGCTTCTTAAAATAAACATTATATGACCTTCATTAGACGAATTTGTTATAGAAAAGGAACCAACCTTGTGGCATGGTATTGTGGTTTATTCGGTTAAAACTGTCGTTTAGAACAAAATCGTTGATGAGTGTCAATGTGAAATGAATCACATTGATCTGATTGATTGATTGAACGGATGTTAACGCTGTTTTCTATGGTATTTGGCTTATAGGATGAACTCCAACAAGAAATAGATGGACTAAAACAACAATCGAACGTGTTGTTCCCTTCTGCAAAATAATGTTTTTCCAATGCTAAGTAAATACAGTATGACTTGGATTTCTCTGGAATTTACTGGGTTCTTCGTCTATCAGCAAACACCTTCACTTCGAGGTCGTCATATTGTTTTATTTTTATTTTGCTGGAATCCTAAAATTTATGAAATATAAAAATTCTCAATACAAAATTTTCAATTTTAGAGATCAAGATTCCTTATCATTGTATTACAAAATAATTACACCTCTGACAATAATGGCTTAATTCGTCATTATGTTTATCGCTATTATACAACTTAATTCAGCTTTCAGTATGTCGTGTGTTGATTTGCCACAATAGTTATGTCCTGTCTATATCGCTAACAATTATTAGGAAAGGCAAGTAGAGACAGCAATAGGTTTATCGGATGTAGGTTTGTCATTTTACCTCACCAAGGACACAGTTAAATAATTGATGAATTCTAAGATATGTTATTTCCAATTCTTTTGATTCCTGTCTCAGACGATCAAATAAATCCTCTTTCAACAAGTAGAAAGTATTAATGTCGATAGTGCCCGCTTCGGTGCCATGGGAATAGAAATACATTGTTCATATTAAAGTATTTATTTCCTCGAAATACTCCAAACAGCTGCAAATAATCTAAACTCAGAAAAAACAACGATCAATATTGTTCGAAAGAAAAGGATAGGTTATACTGATAGTCGTCAGAAGAAATGAATAGTATGTCGGTGTGTTTATGAATTTTTATGGTTCTCCCTCACATTGCCATCGTGCTGCTTTACAGGATTGAAATTGACTGTTTTCAACGCTGTTTGTGTAGCCATGCAATTTTTATGTCATTGTTTTCATTGAGCTAGCATACCAATCGTAGGACAACCAAATACTTAATGTATAAAGGGCAAGAAGCAATCCTGCTTGTATACTTTTTTAAAGTTACATAATACTAATTATCAAGCATGCCTTCAGTTTATTGGTTATTGTCGTGGCACAAGGTATAATGTGTAACCGCGGATTAGCTCTCACAACATTGTCCGTTGGCCTCCGACATTATCGGATCGTTATTTCTTGATTAGTTTCTGCTGCACAAACACTGCTATAACAAAATCGCAATATATCTGCAATACTCGACGTCTTCGCCACGCAAATTAGGAAATACACGCTGCAACATAAATATAGGATTTGAAGATATTGATGTCAAATTACAGCCTATAAGAAATTAATCTCCGCTTTCAAAAGGCATGTGGTGTGCTTTTTGTATCAGATTGTTTTCAATTACATTCTACTTGCAATCTCCACAAACTTTGTAAGGCATTGAATATACATGTAGGTCTTGTTGGACTGTTGCCATTCACTATGGTTGAGTATAATCTTAACCGATAACCCATGTCGGCTCAATAACCCAGCTGACCTGAGTTTTGATCTGCCGTGATCGATTGGTTCTTCATTCACAAATATCAGTTCTTGCACTACACCGAAATTCATTCAAGATGTCTTCCTAAAAACACTCATCATTGCCTTAAAGGAAGAAAGAAATGTGCAACACTAAACGGTCTCTTAGACTTGTAACTGTATTTGGAGAGACTTTTGACACTCTTCGTAATTTGCTGCAGTAAACTATCAAATCATCTTTAAAGTCTTGTCCAAAATAGTTCCTTCAAATCGGTTAACCAACATCCAGGGAAATATAATTAAAAAAATACACTTCACAAGGGATGAAATGTCCCAGTGTTGGCAGACGTCAAATAAAATAGGCTTAAAACTAACCCCAATAGCAGATGTGGGGAACGATATAACTGCTTTTCAGCTGATATTGCTTTTTCAATTATATTAAAAGTATTGATAAGGCATTCGCATAAAAACTGAGGATGTGCTATCATTTAAATCCCAACCAAGTAGGCCTTTAAAATATAACCAAATTCAATCCTGTTTCATTGATCACTTAAAGATAAAAACAAATGTCCTAGAACATTTGACCAAAGAGTTCGATCCAAGTCGTAGTTGTGCCATTAACACATCAGGATTCCCTGGAATAAACAATTGGTGAAACTAATAGATTTTCATATTTTCATAACCAATTCAAAATACTGCTTGATGGCGACTGTACCTGGTGTATAAGAGAGCGAATGTTGACTTATCAGGAAATAACGCCTCAAGACTTGAAGGAAAGATGGGAACTACATGTACCACACCACAGTTAGAATTGGGCACATATATCTCAAATCGATAATCAGTGGTTACGGGAAACTATTCAAATATCCCATTTAAAAAGCGAGAAAATTTACTTTACATAATTTCTTATTCGTCGGCCTGGAATGTATTAGGCGAATCCACTGGGTCACGTGATCGCTTAACCTTCATGAAAACACAGGGTCATGTGATCGCTTAACCTTCATGAAAACACGGGGTCATGTGATCGCTTAACCTTCATGAAAACACGGGGTCATGTAATCACTTAACCTTCATGAAAACACAGGCTCGTTTCCCTTGACAACTGATGTGTTTCAAATTAATCCTCATGCGAGCAAAGTTTATATTCAATTCAGCATCTCCATTCTTTAAAGTCCGATTACTCAATAACTGACGGAAAGCACTTCATTTCAACCCATAATCTGTCCCCTGAGACATTTCGTACTGTAGTGAAACTTTTTGCAGTACACGTCTTTGCAATATAGTTGTCCCAATATAAACGCCACTGGAGTTTACAGGGATATTATAACTTGCTGTGTCTGTTTTATTCGAACTATAATTCAACCCTAAAATAAGAACAGCTACTAAGAGACATTTTGTATCTGCTTCGCGTCGTGTGATATATTCTTTGGCAGTCTATCTTATTGCACCCAACTAGTTCAATTCTCGTTTTTACATATCATCCCTATGGGTGTCTCATCGGAACATTATTTGTCATACATCCAAAACAACCGACCCTTTCTCTCAATACACAAATATACCTAAAACTGAAGGAAAAAATAATACGCATGTTATTAATCTTTTAATTTGTTAGCTCATTTTTGTTGTCAAAACGATGAGTCCAGAGAGATTAAACCCGTACACTTATCAATTAACCTCTCCTAAAAACTGTGGGATTTTCCCTCAATAGTGAGTTTATCATATATAAGGTATTATCACATTTCAATGAGCATTGAATCTATGTTATCTTTCTCAGCTAACTGAAATCTTTGAACACGGAGTTAAATGAAGCTGTGTGGACCTACAACTGTGAAATGTATTTTATTTTAAATAATGCAATTGCTTGCCTAAAATACCAAAACCGTATATCCATTATTTTTAGTTCAGTACATTGTTGTATCATGTTTAATATTAATACTTACATTTTGTTTAACTCTTACATAATGGAGAGCTGGAAAGGGTCTATACTGAAACGTTGTGTCTGATCAACATGAAAAATAGGTAATCCCTACAAGTCCCTTTAGTATTGATTAATCGCACGATTTTTTAAATTATTTGAGATTGTGTGTATTATTAAATTCCTTTGAGTTTTACACAGAATGATGAGATCGGATTGGCTGTATTTCAAATCAAGTGTTCCAACCAACGCAGTAGTTATATTCAATAATGCGTATCTGTGTCAGAGTAACGTTTTTTGTCAGCCGGAATAGACTTCAGTGCATGGCGTTAATTGGACAGTTATTCTATGGGAAATGGGAGCTAACTTCAGCCGGGTAAATACCGCTCGTTTAAACTCTCGATGTTGCGACTAATTACTTTCAATCACTTGACTGCTATTTTGAGAAAATTACTTTTGACTTAGCAGATTTATCACACAATGAAACCCAGACTGGGGAAATGATATGAGGCTTGGACGTACATTTCTACAGATCAGGTCATTTCGTGT
This sequence comes from Mopalia vespertina, assembly GCA_030265115.1. Classification (NCBI taxonomy): domain Eukaryota; kingdom Metazoa; phylum Mollusca; class Polyplacophora; order Chitonida; family Mopaliidae; genus Mopalia; species Mopalia vespertina. Next base: position 6,396 of record JAQQZZ010117036.1, on the reverse strand, counting down.
TTCTATGCAAAAATAATTGAATAAATTTAGATATCTAACAAATAATGTTCAAAGGAACTCTATAACGAAACTGTGTCTTGCATTTGCATTGATAGGAACGATGGCTTCGTTTGTTTGGAGCAATCCAGATCCACTCTGTTTGTTTTTTTGTATATGATGAGAGGCTGATGTTCATACTTAGAGGTTGAGCGTTTTGCAATTCTGTTGAGAAACATAACCTGTCATTTATCAATCATCCGAAACAAACTCTACAATATTCTCTCTGGAGAATATTAAAATCTCCAGACGTTAGCTTTTAAAACTTGATAGATAATACGAAATATCTCTGGGGACAAAATAACGGTTTGAAGAAAGCGTTTGTTGTCCTATGTTGGGTTGTTTATCTTTAAATGATGCTAAAGGCCTGCTATTTAATTTAAAACATATCCACTAGAGGCCTATTGAACTCCCCTTATAATGGTTAATGCCAGTATTCTAACGCGTATGATGAGGCCAGAGGTGACTTGACTTGTTCAAGTTGATACATTCCTGACACTCTATAAGTCAAATTTTGTGAGATTTTTATTTATAAAGCGTAGTGTAAAGATAAGTTTGCTAGACAAATGGTTGATTTGCACTAAAAAAAAGAAATCTACCAAAGTGTACTGACTGTGATTTACATATATCCTTCGCGACTCATTTTGTTGAGTAACTTGAATGTGCTGACTCTTCCATGGCACCTTTTGTTGACAAAGATGAATATGTTGTATCCTGGGCGACATACACAAGTAGCCTGTATCTCCCTTGGCAGATTCTGTTGACAGGCATGTATATGGTGCATCCGCCACGGCGCATTCTGTTGACAGGCATGTATATGGTGCATCCGCCACGGCACATTATGTTGACCGCTACGAATATGCTGTATACTGGGCGACATCTTTAGGTTGAAGAGGCATGAATAGCCTGCATCTCCCATATGATTTGCATGTTAATCACCCTGAATAAGCCGTATCGTGCACGACACTGTTTTTCGAACTGGTAAGAACCTGAAGCTTATTGCGTGACTGATATAAATGTGATTTATCCTCCACGACATCTTTTTGTTGACAGCCATGTGTATGCTATACTCTCCATGACACTTTATATTGACAGGTAAAAATACTCGTCATCCTCCAGGACATGTTTGGTTAAAAGGCCTGAAAATCCTGTACACTCCACCATACCAGTGGAGACAGGCATATCCTGTATCCTCCACCACACAGTTTGGTGTCTTAATGTTGACAGGCATCAATATGATGTATCCACCACGGCACCTTCTGTTGACCGCTACGAATATGCTGTATTCTGGGCGACATCTTTAGGTTGACAGACATGAATAGCCTGTATATTCCACAGCACTTATGGTTGACCGTTATGAACATCACGCTTTCAACCGAAGATTATTACCCGATAACCGATCCATGTGATACAAATATCTACATACCGGACCCGGTTTTGTGAACAACCATCAAATACTGATCTCCATCTCCATTGGTGAATTAAGTCTTTATTGTCACTTATTATTTATTAAATTAAAGTAACGATATAATCAATCGGAAACACGAATACATTAGTGGAAGTAAAGAGTTTATTCGAGAGGTATAAACTTGTATTTTAACAGGCCCTGTACGTCAACAGGCATAAGAGTTTCAACATGTTTATGTTTATTGTATTTGCGCTTAAAATTGATGACCTTGTAATTTTCGTTACGGTCAAATTCATTTATTTTTTTTAAATAGGAATCGGTTTTTAACGCTTGACAATTATTTGAACAGTTCTCTAAACCATAATATATTTAATATAGTCTACTCCTCAAATACGACAAAATGCTTTATTTAAATATGAATATGATTTTATTCTTGTCAATATTCAATAAGTCATTCTAAATCTGTGCCTTTCGTCCACAACTAAGCACAGGTAACGAGGAGCTTTATTCTAGCATTAAGCTATTAATGACACGTGTGTGGTAACTATAGTATATATAGCTTCAAGCTCGAAGAATTTAATGCCGATTTTGCTGGTTCCTTTATTCGTGTCATTTAACTCCATGTTCTGCTGTTGTTTCCTTTAAAAGATATCATCCTGTTGTGACCAGCGTGTTTTAACGATTTAATGCTTATAAAATGGTCATTGAAAAAATCACAAAAATATGTTTGAAGATAGCTCTAGGTTGTCAGGCTGGTATATCATATAACCAAAGGACTTTTAGATAAACTTCGTCACCAATTATTTGGTATTGGTACCATAGATTTGAAACTTAATCCCCTGTTGGCAGTATGTGATGAGTAAAGATATTTCGTATTAATATAGCACCGGATTTAACTTAATAGTTCAAGGCTCTAAACACTTAACTTTATATAAAGCCATATAAATGAAAATACCTTAAAATCTACCTGTTGCGTTTTGGCGGTCGGTCGATCAATCAATCAATCTTTCAAACAATCAAACAAAAAAGCATCAGAAAGACGTTGTCCACGGTCTATCGACTATATATGATAATAACGTCAACGCAAATCAAGAATAAACGATTTGTATGTTGAAATTGTGACTGTTGTGTCACATATGAAAGAGGCTAGTTTTGCTCAGGTAAATTTGAAGCCATCCGTGAGGTCATGTCATACATTGTAATTGAACAATGGGACGAATCTTTGCCCAATTGACCAAATCTTAAGTATGTTTGTCAAGACCGTTCCTGGCAGTCAGTGTTCTAGTTTTATGTCTTGTGGTTGTCGTTTTTTTCTGTGTTTCTTGCCAGTGACGTTGACGGTATTTTCTTTCCCACATTGAGCGGACACTCCACCATATGAGTTAAATAGACTTGAGTTTGGCCTTACAGTATTAAATTAAACGTTAATCAAACAAATACATGATTGATGTCCATCAAGTCACTGGTCAATACGTCATTAAACTGGTCCTGACACACATGACTCGTTGTAAGAAACAATATTGAGGCGAAACATACACATTTCATAACCAACAGTTGTGGATAATATTGGTTTTACTTAAACCAGCATACAAAGTGAAAACCGCCGCATGTCTGGATGTGGAGCCCTTTGAAATTAGCAAAACATTGTATAAGAAGTCATTGGGAACACATGCATAAGTCATTTGGTAAAGACATATCCCCGTAAACTACACATTTGTATCATACAGATTTGCTATTAGATGTATCTTTAAACAATAAGCCGCCTAGTGAAATCTTATTCGTAATTTCATATTTCAATCATTTTCTTAATCCGGATTTACAGCTTATGATGCTCTTCACATTGGTTTTAGTTTACAGGTTAATCAGTAGTTTTTATACATTGTATATTAACTTTTTTATGAAACCGTTGATGTTTAGAAAGTCAGGTCTTTGAAATGCGAGCACATCCTTAAGTGTATCTGGTAATCGCTCAACAAACTCAGAAATCTTTCATTGGAATTTTTTTACTTTCCAAGCTGTTCGTCTTCTTTGCGGATTTAACCAACTTTAATTCTGTCATGACCAATCATTGTCCTTATCACTTTAGTGACAGGCGGCAGATCGCATCAATCGGACAAAAAAGGGCCTCGTAACGTTCAAGACAGGGTTGGGAATTCCACGCCATTAGTCAGAAGTTTGACTTGATGCCTCTGTTATTGTAAATCGATAATGGATGTGGAAGCCTCGTCGAAAAACAATGATTCTCTTTTCATTGGCAGTAATAATATGTCTTTAAAAAAAATGCGCTCATTGCGATAATAGATATATTGACGAACAAATCTCTTCCCATTTCCGAAAGGCAATCTGTAACAACTATATACTTTACCTCTGCTGTTTATGTAAATGAATTATATTCAGTTGCAGAACTTCGTCAGCGCTTTGAAAGAAACGGTTAAACATCTGACATCACAAAACTAATCTCAACCCACAATTTGTACTTTGTTGTATTTTATATTACGCCGGAACGCTTTCAAATATGACCAGCTGTGAATCTGAGCGATAATCTTACACCGCAAACCTTTTATAGCTGTTTCTAATCATGTGACTAGAGTCAATATCGATTTGAACCCAACCTAGTTAAAAATAACCCAAATTTACTTTTTTGTTTTAAATCAACGTATCAGGTCTTAAAGCAAGTAAATACTTTCACAATTAAGGCATTCATTTTATCGAGTTGACTTTTTTCGTTTCAATCAAAATATTTAAATTAAAAGAGTGAAAGTTGGTCAAATCGACCTATTGTCGATCAGTTTTTCCATTGGAACAGCTGCCTTAGATGAATCCCTCTAGACAAACAATGGAGCTAATTTATCAATTAATTTATTACTTTTACATTCTCACCATGCTTTTTGTTCGTTTCGTATATAAATTCCTACAGACATGGAAGGGAAATCTATTTTATAATGTGTTACGATGACGAAATAAAGCTTATGTACTATAAACAAATTAAACATTCTTCTTAAACATCAATTATCTGGGACATACAGTGGATACTGTAATTAAAGCTTCCATTATCACTCATTGCTACCGACAATGTCTGTCAACAATGTTAAAGGGAAAGACAACTGTTTTTCGACCTAAACTAATTATTTTTATTGCATATAAATATCTATTTTGCACTTGCATTGGAGTAAGCATAGCCGTTAATTAGTTTATTTAACAGGCGTGACTGACGTCATTGTTCGAAAACACGGTTGGTCACCAGTGTGTCCGTTTGCTTATGGATGCATCGGAAGGCATCTATAAATAAATGTTATAACAACACGGCGTATACACAAGCTTGGTCATCCAAGCTCAATGTTAATCTGTTGTATACATATCAAAATAACTCTTTGAGTAACACATACGTTTGGCATGTTTTCAGCTGACATGCGGTTTTAAAAAATCCTGTTTTTAGTACCAGGTTGATATGTACTAGCGGTTGTTTGTTGTTGTTGTTTCGCTTGAGGACGGAACCCCAACTTTCGGTTTTATATGAAAGCATCCACCAGTGCAGGCAATATGGGACAGCCTCGACTAGATGATATAACTGCCGTATTTTCGAACAATCAGTTTCGCTTTTTGAATTAACTAATTAACGGCTATGCTAATTCGATTGCAAGAGCAGTTCAGCAGTTAAGGCCCAAAAACAGTTGTCTTTCCCTTTAAATTATGTTGGCCTATTGCAAGAGTAAAGAAGTCGACCATGCTTATCTATAAATAGATTTAAAAAAGGATCTGTATGCTCATATTTCTACATAGTTCCCATAAGAAAGGTTTACTGTTGATCACACAGTTTACGAATGGCGATCGGGTTTTGTTTTTGTCTGTCAGCAAACAGACTGACTTCGAAATCGTCATATTACTTTATTTCAAATTTGTTTGAGACGATATATTTGTCAAATGTAAAATGCTCTAACCGAAATGTCAAACTTTGGAAAGCAAGATTTCTAACCACGAGTATCGTAAAAGAACAATTATCGCTTAATTCGTAATTCATGTTTTATCACCGGTATACCAAATAATTTCGTTTTCAGAATTCGTGTGTCGAACTGTCACAATAGTTAGGCCGTCTTCTCGATACAATCGCTTAGAATTAATGGGAAGGTCTGAGTCAGCAAGGACACTGTTAAATAATTGATAAATTCTATAGTTTGTTATATCCCATTCTGTTGATTCCTGACCAAAATGATCAAATAAGTTGGTAAGCAGATTACATGACCTGGATATAACGCGACTTAAACATTAATGTACACCAGTTTCTGCTTCAACGTGATGCCATTAGAATAGAAATACATTCTCCATATGTATTGAGTGTCTTTTTCCTCGAAATATGCCGTGTAGCTGGGAATACGTTCAATTATGAATAACAATAATTGTTGTTAGAAATAAAATTAAAAAATATAGATCGCCTTCAGATTAAAACAAAAGTATTTCAGTGTTTATATCAATTTATAAGACTTACCAACAGATAGTCATCGTCCTGATTTTGAGGAATCCAAATGACTTAATTTTAAGTCTTTTTGATCGAAATTTCAAACAGCCGAACATACGTTTTACTGTCAACAATTAAAAATACGTTGTGTTCGAACTAAAAGCATAACATCAGTATCCCCTTCACATGAAACCAAAAGTATGTCAATGTTCACATGAATTTATAAGACTTACCAACACCTAATCATCGTCCTGGTCTTTAGGATTCCAAATGACAAACTTCTAAGAATTTATGTACCAATGTCAGCTATTTTATGTCATAGTTTTCATTGATTTAACGTTTCAATCGTGTTAAAACTGACTACTTAATAATAACAAGGCAAGAAGCTATCCTGTTTTAAGTCCTATAATCTGAATAGTCAAGAGTAGTATAGAATGCGTATCTCAGGTCGTATGGATTAGTACATAATAAGGAAGGCTTCAACGTTATTATGTAGTAA
>JAQQZZ010117025.1:3130-14879 GCA_030265115.1 Mopalia vespertina | reverse complement strand
TTTTATGGGGGGGGGGGGGGGGGGCATAATTATTGGATTTTCACCACATTCACAAATATGTAATCTTGAGTATAATTCAAGCTTTCCAACAATATATACATATAAATGGTTCAGATTTATACTCTTCTGCATAATAGACTAAATACAACAGGTGTTCTGAAAATCGACCAAGGGGTAATTACCTCCCTTAGTAAGTAGCTACTGAATATTCAGTAGATCACGTGGGGGTACTTTGTCTTCAGAAAAAAAGTCCATTGAGTGAGTGAGTGAATCATGAATGAATAAATAAATTAATGAATGCTGCATTTATTCATCATTCATTTTTTAAAATGTATATGAATGAATGAAGAAAAAAAATAAATAAATAAATAAACAAAAAATTATTCAAAAAGAATAACTTTTTCAGTTTAAGGGCACATAAAGTTGCTCTGGTGTAAATTGCTTCGTTTGGACTGAAGCGGTTTGTTTACGTCTCAATCCGGGCAATCGTGTCCATCACTCTCGAAGACTTATTTATAGCTGCATACCGGTACGCGGATCTCTGCTTCCACAACAAGCTTGCGATCAACGATTTCCACCACTGCCAATGATGGCTGGATATACACTTACTATTACAGATATTAAAATAACAATAAATACCTCTCTTCCAATCATTTTTTTTCCTTCGTCAAGATTTGGCTCTACGAAATCCACACAAAATAAACAAACTCCTTTTTTTTCCCTCAAGCGATCACCACTGCAACAGTGCCAGAAACTGAATTTCCCTTGACCCTTAATGGCGATTACCATTCAGTACATCCATCTTTGGTCATACTTTAAATTTCCACTAAGAAATAGATTCCTTCGGAACAATGAGAAAAACAGCGTGTTCAAATGATTCTGTTGAGTCGTAGGTGAAAACAAAGCAGTATCTACGTCTGTTCTAATGCTGCATCGAGGGCATCGGCGATTTGGGTAATCAGAAAGTCCATTTACCGGCACGTAAAATGCCATGGTAACATTAAATTCAAAATAAATAAACGCAGAAAGAATAGTCTTCATTTCCATAAAATTTAAATTCCACATTGTATTGAATTGCAAGCTGAAGTGTTTAAGAGTTAATTTTATTAAATATCGTAATAACTAAATGTATATCTTTAGTCCGTGTTCGTTTTTGTATGAACCTGGGTTGAACGAAAAGCTTAACTGTATAAGTTCCACGGCTGCAAACATGGCAGACAGTAACGGTTGGGGTACTTCCCCTCAGGTTAGGCTTTGTTTCCTTTATTTAAATGATTAAATTATACAATAATGAGATGAAAAAGAGATGTTCATAAATATGTACTTCCGAGGCCTATTAATTTAGTCCCTGGCACTTCAAGAGTTGGCATTTAATTTGTTTACAATTCGTGAAGTTTGACCACGGTCACCTGGCTTGTCAATCTCAAGCGTCAATCTCTACCATAGGCTCATTTGGCATTCACCTCTGTGTGGGACTCGGCACTACTTTTTGTTTTACATGAAACCTTGATTATATAACTTAAATAATGACGTCAAATGTACTGGATGTTTTTGACGTTTTATATAGCAATATAAGCTTACACTGTATGACGTCATCAACGCAAGTGAACTTTAAGAGTGTGATGACGTTTGACGTTGTGCAGAGAATATAGCTATGTAAAATGTCACAAACATAACCCCTTTGATTCTTGTGCTAAAAACATTACATATTGTCATGAATTACTGTTATTGATAATATTTAGATGTGGTTATCCGTTTGCTCCTTAAATAAAAGCTCACAAATGGTTTCAAACGGTGTTAAACTGGTTTCGTCAAGATTTCTGACGGTGAGCCTATCGCAGAGGGGTATGCCGAGAGCGCCGAAACGAAACGTACCTCCCGCGCAGGAGATTGCAACAGTGCATGTTTAAATTAATTATATGTTACAGCAATAACGAGACGAATGAAACTCCGTTTTAGAGAAGGGGGAGTGGTTTCCTTCACTTCACTATCATACGTATTGCTGCTGAAACGTAACATTTACGGTAACTCCTAGGTCCATAGTATTACACACTAAATGGTACCAGTAACACAAATGGGACTATCTAAAAGCAGGTGTTATGAGGTAAGACATATACAGTGTAGGTAGCTAGGAAAGCAGATTCGGGTAGGCACACAATGATTAAACAAACGTAAACTGCACAAAACAGACCAATAACCAACACAAAATACAAAGATGAAATAGCTTTAACGATTTATGACAAGTTCTTTGAAAAACTCTGGATACCGAGTTACGACGATTTGGGATTTCCATCAGCAATGGGTTAACATACCCCAAAAGTGGAGATAAGAATATAAACTAATGGACTTTGGATTATATACACGGGAATGGAATAAAATGTAGGATATAACCTTAGACATCACAAGTCTCACACATGCAATACGCCAATATTTTAAAACGACGAAACTGTTATTTGACGGGAAGTCGTCTTATCAAAAGTTGAACAAAAAATCAACTTTTGGAGATGTTAGATTTACACGCGGGACGGAACCGCCTTTATAAAACTGTTAAAGGAAATCTTGCAGTACTAGAAGAATTTTTGTTCCTCTGCCAAATTACTTTGAAACTTGTTTGCCTTCTAAAAACTTTTGCAAAAGAATAAAAAAGCTATATATTATTATATTACAATTTCCAGAATAACAAGAACTTGGCGCTTCAATGACAATGAGTGTAATGACGTCATTAGCCTGAGGAACTCACCATAAATTACAGCTATGCGTAATTTCAAATTCGTTTAAAATCTTACAGCAGCTAGATATGTATTCCCGTCAGCTTGACATACAGGTATCCAGGTACGTCATTGGGTTGCTTCGTTGTTTGACTGACTGGGGGGCGGGGGATCGGTGGCAGGTGTGTGTTGGAGGAGGGGGGGGGGGGGAGCAGCAATTTAGAATAAAATAAAATAAACGGTTTTATAACGTTTACCATTAGATCACTTAGAATATATTCTCGCCGACAATTGTTTCTTTTTTAGCATGAAATATCGTAAAAAGGTACACAACAAAAAAAAAAACATTAAAGATACGCACAATTTACAATAGTGCAAATATTATTAATTTAAGTAGTTTATATAAGCACGAATTAAAGATATTCATAGGTACATATCATAACTAAAATGTACGTCGCGTGGGAATTAAAAAATGTATGTTGTATAGTAGTTTTTTATTTTTTTTTTGTTTTGTAAGGAAATGAAATTTAAAACATAGTGAGTAAGAAGAAAGAACGGATTGGTGGATGAATTAATGAATGAATGAAAACAGATTGTTGGAATTAGGAGCAGGATGTAAAATTAACGAATTTAGTATGATTTACATTAAATATAAACAACACGCCATACATGGCATGGTTAATGAGCCTACAAGGATGTAGATACCGTAACACATTAAACACCTGGGCCCAATTTCACAAAGCCTCCTTAGGCCAAGGTGATCTTAACATTTAATAAGCTGATATTTAAGAGGAACATTTGCCCCCTTAGACCTCGTGCTAAGGGGGCTTTGTGAAATAGGCTCATCTACTTAGTTTAGGTCTAAGGGAAAAATTACGGCCACCTTAATAGCTTAAGGAGGCTTTGTGCAAGTGGGCCCAGTCCACTTGGCTATCAGCGTTTTAAACGCTTTAATTGTACCTGCATATTGTTTATCTTTTAGGAGTAGTTTTGCTCCTTAGTATATTATGCTCATAATCCCATTTTAAGGACTCTACCGCTATAGTCAGAAGTCAAATTTTGACTCTCAGCTTTCTGAAATATTCTTTTCACAATCTTGATAATGCAAAAAAGTTACGAAAAAAATTAAGTATTCTCGAATGTTTGTTTTATATTTAAATTGTAAAATGCGTGCCTCAACGAGTATGTGTATCGGCAGCGGAAGGGATTAAGACGATTATCTCACCTGAGCTGACTACCTGCTGTCTACTGCTACAAGCCAATTAGCAAAAGGTCTACAGATCAATTGTTTGACCGTTGGGGTGTGTATTAGAACTGAACAGTAGACATCGAGAATAAACGTTTTCACAAGCAGAGTTATTCCTTTCTAACAAGCAAAATATACTTAAAAAAAATAACTCAAGACTGTCAAATAAGTGATGCCGCTATACGATGATATCGGCACCGGCACAAAATGAATATCATAGTCTGGGTTAATTAAGATTACCCACTCCGCTTCTTATTTTCTTACCCCGCAAATGTGCTTTTGTACAGCCAACCACGCTCTGAAAATGATTTCTTCCGCAGCATGCCAATGGAATTGTGTGTGTTAGAATACACATTTATACAAACCATTTATACAACCAATTGTGTATGCAAACAATGAGTGAACTAGATTAAACTCTTTTTCGCCTTTTCATTCAATTGACAAAATATATTAAATATATTGGGAGTAATCTGAAAACAATCGAAAGTTCAATAATTTACAAACGTTTAGGCTGTTTTCTCCGTTTCAATTTTTCTTGATTTTCAACGCTTCAATCGTTTATTTCTCGAAAAACTATTTGCGCAAAGTCTTTGAAATTTGGCACACACAATCTTGAATCTATTATTTAAAAAACTATCATGCAAATTGTTTATATTGATTATCGTTTTGAAAATATTAAGCAAATAATTTTTTCAGGGCGGATTTTTTTTTTTTTAAATATATTTTTATCAATTGTGCAAAAAACCATCTTGAATTTAGAAAAAGAAACCTATGACGGAATTTTAGTTTAAATACTGTTCTACAAATACATGGAAATTTTAAGAAAAAATATTCAACCAAATAAGAATAATAAGAGTTATAAACAAAGGTCCATTTTTTAAAAATAATTGAGGTTTTTGTTAATCAGTGCCAATATTAGATAAAATGAATCATAATATAACATTATACTTAGAATCTTGAAGTCCTTCTCTTTCTAAATATATGTGTTGTTAATATCATCATCCTTTGGAAATCACCGCAAAAGCCACGAAAAGATAACGGTCGCATTTTTTTACTCCTGACTAGCGGTAGAGTCCTTAAGTAGTTTTACAGCCTAACGCTTGTAATTTAAGTCCTCTTAAAACTAATTAGGAAATCAATCTCTTATGTTTTTAGAATCGATGTTGTTTATTGCTTTATATACGTTGGCATAACTGTTGTTGTCTACATACTTAAAGTGATGGCATTTTTGCAAGTATTATAAGTTCGTTATCAGAGCTGACACTGTCACTAAAGTTTAAGTTATTTCATTCCTTGAACGGTGACGACACGAATGGGTGCATGACATCGCCCTCCAGGCCACACGCGACAAAGAAAGACAAGACAGGACCATCTCCAGACACACTGCATTGCCATCACACACAGATCGGATCGTAACGCATTTAGCTCTGAGATCATCAATGGAAACAGGAAGCCCGGGACTCGTTAAACGTAACTGTCATGGCAACACTTTGTCTTTAGTAGGCCTACTGGTCGTCATGGTTATTACGTTTTGCATAAGCTAAGATCGATTGACGAAACGGGCCCCAGTTTCCACAGCGAATATCATACATTTTACTATCGTGAATGGTGAAAAGAATTACCGACAAGACGGGATGTGATATTATATTTAGCATGAATATCAACTAAAGTTCATAACCATGAAGGTCCGCGGCATTGGCCAAGTGGTCACTAGCGTACGTGCTTACTAATGCTACCTCGATTTATCATTCACGGGATCGAGTCCGTCGGTCGACCATGAGGTATATGAGGGAGTCACCCGATGTGGCTCTGGCAATCGCGGGGATGGTTTTTACGAGATTTTCTCCCAGTTTCCACCGTAATTAGGCAGGAAGCAGTGTGAAGTGGGCAATCCGTCGTCATATAAGCGAAATACGACGTTTAACCCTAATCAAACATACAAACAAACAAACAAACAAACAAACAAACATTACCATGGCATATTCCCCGATCAGCTGTAATCCTGTCAATCCTGAACGTAATAAAACCATGATGTATCACTGCTGTATGGATAGAAATGAGAGTAGTTTTTGCTACCTGTCCCTCTCAGAAAAACTAGTTTAGGACTAGGAACTATAAATATACTCAAAACATTTCTCTATGTTACATAGGGTCCAAATTATTGAGAATAAAAGGGTCTACAAACAACTTAATAAAAAAAAGAAGATTATATACGGTACAAAAACAAAAATTTGTGTTTTCTGAAGAGATGCAATCAAATGTTTGCTTTCTCTCTCAGCTAAATGTATTGATAATATAACCTTATTGTATGCGTGGTAACCATTAATCACCACAAATGAATGAAGCATGTAACGACTATATGTCTATACACGTTTTATATGAACATGCTTAACGAGTGGCATCAAACCCCAATTTAATGACCTATTAAATTGAATTGTGTTTTTGTTTGGTTGGGGTTTATCATCGTACTCAAGGGTATTTCACTTATATGACGGCGAATTGTCCACTTCAACTGTTCCTTGCCTAATTTAGTTGGGAAACCGTGAGGAAACCTCGTATAACTTCCCACCCCCCACCCCCCACCCACACACACCCCGCGATTTGCCGGAGCCACATCGTGTGACTCACTCATAAATCTGATGAATTGAATTGAGTGACACATCAAAGGAAGACCAGCAGTCCGACAGTCAAACACAAATCAAGTGAGGTGGTAGTCGTCCCAATTTAGTTCCTAATCTCTCTACTAAAATATACCCTAAAGCTTCATGTGACAAGCATATTAAACGGTTACAAAAAACCTTTTAATCAGCTTATTTAATCTATTGTATGTAAGTGTTTTAAAATAAACAGACATTACACACTCAATTCGATCTTTTCATTGTTAGCTTATTCGTGGAAACTTTATTGGTGAGTACATTCAACAATGTTTTTATTATTTAAGTATATAAATAATCTTGTGCCGATTTTTTGGTATATTTGTTTAAGTTGATAGACTTCCATACGCCTTACAACACAAAACAAGTTTTCATTAACAAGAGGTATGGGTTCACTGATGCAATAAATCGAATTTCTAAAAGGAGACCAATCTTATCAAAAGTGATTTTATTTTGTTTTGTGCTTAAGTTTTTATTATTGCAGTAAGCATACTAACTGCAAACTGTTTTTCTTTCATCAGGTCAAGATGAGCTCGGTTACCCGGTGTGTTGTGCTTGGAGTGCTGACGATGCTCTTGGCATTCTGTGAACTCCCCGCTAGCACTGGCGTCGTCTTACATGCACCTGCCAAAAGCGCATTATTGTAAGTGATGTTTTATGTGTATTTAGTGGACCTTGGTTAATTAACAAATAGACGCACAGACGATGACAACACTTTCGGCAAAAAAATATGCAGTCGTGCGACTTAAAACAACTCTCATGCAGGTCCTAACAACTAGACTAGTGACGTCTGTGGTTGATGCAAAATGCCCTTAGCCAAGGAGGCTTCACGAGTTACATGTCGTCTCGGTAAAGCTCAAATGACTCATTGTAAGAGAGTCTTTATTTGTCCGGACTTTGTTCGGAGTGTGATAGATACTGTCCTGAGCCAAAAGTCCAAGTAAATACAACATCATACGAATGGATTTGTAGTGCTTTTAACTATGGATGATGCATATTAAGCTATACATGTAAATTAAAGCAGTTTAGTTTTTTGTTATATTGAGTGCTATAAATTTCTGAGTAAAGAAATAATTTGTCATCCAAATGCAAGTGTTATGTCTAACGAATTTCAGTTCTTAAATGTACAAAACAAATGAGAAATTCGTGTAATCTTTTCCTTTATTGAAGCTTTGACTCTTGATGTACGGTATTTGTGAACCATATAATTTTCATCTAAATTACTGATCCTGCGTGGAGTTTGCCAGCACACGTTGCGTGTCTTCTTGTGGTGTTTTCTCTCCTGACATTTTCCTCTGATTCATTTTAAATCGTTTTATGAGTTTAATCTGGGATTTAAATATAATTTAATCCTAGGTTTAATGTACGTCGCAGAGTACAACAACGAAACATGTATACTTCATACAACATAGCTGTTCTGTCATGCAGCACAACCATTTTGTTAGAAGTCAACATTTACGGTTTCACTTTATTGTCAAACATCATATAAAGGGAATCAACCAAAGCAGCCAAGTACAATTTATTAATCGAGATTAATAAATTATTTACCGTTAAACAATCGTTTTCATGGAGTGATTGATTGGTGTTTAATACCGCTATCAGGGATACTCCGGTTGAATGACGACCGCGTATACTATCCTAACAGTTAATGATCGACTGTTTGATTGATTAATTGTTTTGCGCCGTGCTTAAGTTTATTTCTTCTATACGACGGCGGTGTATTCCAACAATAATTGACACTAGCACATCCACAAAATGCGAAGTGTTTTCATAACGGTGGAATATTGAGTTTCCTCCAGTGATAAGTACAGAGATAGTACTCATCAAACAAACCGCCGTAAGCCAGAGGGCCCGATTAATATATGAACACAAGCGTAAGATGTTGGGCATTTTGCTCGAATGGAATATAATGGCCTTCTAGTATTCAAAATAGAAAGCATGACTTTATCAAAGATGCCACAGAGCAACAATACCAACTCTATTCTCAAGATATATTTAGTTTGGTTACTGCATATCAACCTTTGTAATTTTTTTTTAACTGATCTTTATTGAGTTTTAAAATGATAGGTCACATCTTTACATAGCAAGCACCATTTTATTACATTTGTTGACAGTTGTACACATCGTAGTAAAGTTAACAACGCATATACAGTAATCATTTGCCAGTCATTTGTTGAATTTCGCACTGGACAATAACATTATTGAACTCCAATGCTAACAGAAGTGATTCCCAATCAGAATTAAAGGCTTCAATATTTCCATCATTTTTCACATAAATGTACCTCTCTATCTCCATCATATAACTCAATTCATACAGAAAAGAAGTGAAATTTAACCGCTTTCACCTTATTTACATTTATAAACTTGCCATTTTGCAGCAAGTATGCTGAAATTAAGAACCTTTTTGTGTCTATCATTTTCAGTTCCAAGAATGACAGCAATCATAAGTACATTATCGATATAAACTATTTTTCCGCGCCACCAGTTTGTAAATTCCTGCCAAAAATCATTAATGCTTGAATGAAGAACGTATACTCAACTGGAAAATAGATGCAGTGTCACAATCAGAAAATGTCAAGTGTGTTGAACGTTGGACAAAACAAAGTTTGGCCAGTGCTAGTTATAGTTTGAACAAAGAAACGTCATCGAAAAAAACTTAATTTTGCTTCAGTGCTGAGTAAACGATCTCTTTTAAATCTTTAATTATCATCTACAATATACCAATGTAGCCCTCGGGCTTAGGATAGTATGTGCTTAGCGTACCCACACTATAGTGGCATTATTCCCACTGAAGGCCTTCGCAAAGTTGTGTAACTTTACACACATCGATACATGGAGATTCAATATTTCGGTGTATTTTAAACCCATTGTCAAGAATGACAATTACAAGACAATGGTTTGTAAATATTGAATCACATGTATCCATGTACATCTTTTATTGGAGTTGTAAGTATACTCTACTTTGTACCCATATTAATGTTCGTAGCAGTAAAAGATCATTATGTTTTTCTACTATAGGCAAATCATTCTCGTTTAACGTACATGTGTATGATCCACTTATGAAAGGTAGCTATCGGGCTATTTCCATTTGTTGATAGCATGCCATCGATATTGGCATTGGTTAATGTAAATTATGACTTCCTCTAACAGGTAGTAGACTTACGTAGGCATATACATTTACAGAGTGGGGGTTATCAACTTCCAGGCGCTATAGCGTTTCGAACTTTTCACCAGGTTGTACGCACTTATACATTATACAATAATTTCTGCAGTTCAGTTTTGTTCTGTTACTTTGAATATTTACTTTCAGATTGACGATGATATTGGTGTTAGGAAGAGACGGACAGAAAATCAGTTAAACACTCATATCGTTGTAAGTATTTACTCATTAATAATTGTAATTATATACAATGCTCCCTTTCCAGTTTTCTCTTTCGTGATCCCGTTGTCTAGTCATTCGCTTCGGCGAAAAAGCGAGTTCGAACTGATGATACTATCCTAAAGCGAATATTACCTCAAACAATTATATCACGTGACATACCGTCGTCAAATGTTCGCGCCTTTATTTGCAACAGTTGTTTTTGTTAACATACAATTTTTAAATCGTTTTTTGAGAGATAACAAAAAACTCTTTATTGTCTCGTAAGGAAACCGCGTCAAACCGCGTTGGACGTGTTTTCTAGCTAAACAATGCTATTTGGGACTTAGAAACCCCCAAACAAAACCATCCGACGATTTTCTAAGCTTATCAATATACCAAAGGCTGGATATTTTGGGGGTATTCAGAGAAAGTCTGGAGATCGGGAGAGCTATCAAGCTCTTTACACTGAGACTAAGTATAAATGTGCGAGAAACACGCATGCGGGTCTAACTACCGGATATAACCTAAATGTGTAGAAACGACTTGATATAGTAAAAACGGTACAAAAAGTTTTTTAAAAAACTAAGTTTAGCCAAAAAAGTTGTTTCAACTCTTAACTGCCCACAATGTAGGCCTACGTAAAAGCCAGCGAGAAAAGGGCAACAGCGACACGAACACTCTCCAATCAACTCGACGGTTTAACAACTCTTGTTAATTAATGTTAAGAAATCAATGACCTGTAAACACGGCAAGTCATTTAATTTAAAGAAGAATTGTGTTTTGCCATAGGGCAGGCCTATGAAGTAAATAATATATTACCAAATAATGTCAGTCTTATCTGGTGTTGATCTTTGTGTGATATATAGTCTTTGGCCTTCTTAATGCTCTACGTTCACAGTCAATTTGATGATAAATAGAGTAAATATATCGGATTCAAGAAACAAATCG
Source organism: Mopalia vespertina (assembly GCA_030265115.1). NCBI lineage: Eukaryota > Metazoa > Mollusca > Polyplacophora > Chitonida > Mopaliidae > Mopalia > Mopalia vespertina. The sequence goes on along the minus strand of JAQQZZ010117025.1, from coordinate 3,962 downwards.
CTTCATTTTATTCTGAAATATGGAAAATATGTTGTTATAGAGGCTTAGGTTTTGTCTACTTAGGTCAGCAGGTAGTATCATGTTAGCACGAGATTCCCCATGATCTCTGGTGGAGAAATGCAATTTTTTTATTATAAAAGTTTGAAAAACAAATCTTATAATGTGATGTGATTACCAGGGAGAAAAGTATATGTCAGCCAGCCACAGTGGAAAATAAGAAACAGCGACGACTGATAAATGGGGAAAATCACACTTTCTGCATCACACATTTATTTCTTCAATATATTGTTTTAATAGGCCGCAACGTTTTGAACCTTTATGATTTTAGGAGGACGATTTAATTATTTTCAAAAAGCGTGAGGCGACAAAAGAGCCAGGCGGATCCAATATTGTGAGTTTTCTTCACGATTCTTTTTCTTACTTATACGTTACATGTTGGTTCGTATGAGTATGCAGCCCAGACATCATGCAATTTAAATTAAAATATTACAGAGATATTTTTCACTTCACTAATAATCTTTCTCACTTCAAGTCAAATTTCTTTGGTAAAGCTACACTCTCTTATCCCTATGTTTTTAAGAGCCGATAGAAATTTGCAGCGGTAAATAACGATACTCAGTTAATGCGATTGTGATTGTCTTGCAATTGATAATTTGTAAGTTTGAGTAGGAAAAAAACTGTTATATGCAGAGCAGCTTTTCTTTATTCAGCGTGAAATGAATTAATGAGAGAAAGTACTGTTAAGTAGCAGAATACAATTATTATATCCGTAAGCACCTAACAAAAACAATACGCATTACACAAACATCACACCACCGGTCCTATTCGCGGG
>JAQQZZ010117014.1:0-14882 GCA_030265115.1 Mopalia vespertina | reverse complement strand
TTGACTCAACGTTTCGGTTTATTAATCAAACCATCATCAGGAGTAATTTTAACTAGAGACATAGGTATATATATATATATATGTACAATGACCTTGTTTCGAAGAGTATTGCTATCTTATATATACGGTAGCTTTTAATATTCCTTCGATACGTCTGTTTTTATTTATTTATATTTTTGTTTATCCAGGCATTGCGTAAGGAATTTGAGTTTGATGGCCATTTGCTATTTGCGTTTTACACACATTTTTAGCGCATGGGGTTTGTTTACTTATTCAGTTGTGCTCGAAATCTACAGAACAGAAATGGGTATAATATATTTTGTTATTTTGTTTGGGGAGTTTGAATATAAGTAATTTAAAATGCGTGATGTTTACCGACCCGCAAAACACCCCAAAACAGCATCCCGTCAAACACAGTAAACTAATTTGCATGTAGTGAATCTGAATTAAAGCTGTCAGTTGCAAATTATATGATATCGTATACATGTATGATGTGAAATACATTGAAACATGATCTTCTGATGTTCTCCGCGTAAACATTTATGTGAACTAGCATTCGGTCCCCATGCCAGTGCCGTTCTCCAGTGGTCCCTGTATTAGGACCGAAAGCTCGTTAAAATAAGTGTTTACGTGGAATATCTCATAAGTTCGCGTTTCAGACTATTTAAAACAACCTATGAATGAGTCTTAAACAATATATTATGTATCGTGTCGCTGTGTTTTTTTTATGTTTTTAGGGAGGTTTTTTGGCATTCAATCGTGCATTCTATCCCGGGTGACGACATGCGCATTTTTGATTGTCTATACAGTTATTAAAATTAATAAAATTAGAATTGAGGGTGAATTTTACGCTATTTCCTCCTGATTTTGCACCGTATTTTTGTAAGACAGAGAATGAGAAGGGGACAAGCCGTCGTCATATAAGTGAATTACCCTTGAGTACGACATTAAACCTCGATCGAATAAAGCATACATAGGAGAACTGTTTGCATTAGAAGTAATTCATTTTTAAATTACACGGTTCATTAAACTCTAGTCCAATATTTGTTTATCATTCGTCTTTTTGTTTGATAAATGACATATTATAGGCCTAATTAGTGTTTATCAGTGTATTTATGCTTAATGATCGAGTTTTTCTAACGTCGACTGCTAGTGTTTGCATATGTCATCGTGGATTCTTTATAACATGTTCATGATAAGCAGAGATGGATTGATAAATAAGACCGTGCGTCACTTTGTTTATATTTATAGCGAGGTTCAGTGATGCGACTCACTTGTCAGCGGGTCAAAATAAAATATATAAAAAAAGTAGCCCATTTGTTTTGCTGTCTGTTCGCAACCAGACTGAAGTAATAGTTTGTGATTGGTTGACAATTTAACGCATGCGCCACGTGAGCTATGTGAACCAGCACGTGGAACTGGACCGTATATAGAAATAAAACACTCAGCTGGTTTTGGTACTATATTTTTTATGAGATTTAACTTATATACGTATATATAGAAATCAGGAACTAAGGCGTCTTTATTGTGTATCATAATAACGAGCGTTTTGAACTGAGAATGCATTGGAGTATATACAAATAACACATATCCAATGGCGGTCGTCCATTTCATATAATACTTGACATTTTATGCAAATAAAATATATACAAGGAAGGTGTGAACGTCGTCTCTAGTTGTACATTAGGCCGACTAAAGCGTTCTATACCCTAGTAGCCATACGCATGTTCGACTCAATTAATTATGTTTTTCTCTTTGTGCGTATATGTTTAACTCAAGTAAGTAAGTTCGACTCGAGTACGTACGTTTAACTCGAATATGTATGTTCGATTCGAGTACGCATGTTTAACTCGAGAATGCATTTTCCACCCGAGAATGTATGTTTAACTCGAGTATCTATGTTCAACCCGACTGCGTATGTTAAGCTCGAGTATATATGTTCGACTAGAGTACGTATTTTAAGCCCGAGAATGTATTTTCGACTGGAGTATGTAAGTTTAACTCGAGTATGTATGTTCGACTCGAGTGCGTATGTTAAGCTTGAGAATGTATGTTCGACTCGAGTATGTAAGTTTAACTCGAGTATGTATGTTCGAGTCGAGTACGTATGGATTACTCGAGTATGTATGTTCGACTCGAGTGTATGATAGCGGAAAGTTTTGGTACCAATGCTAGACTATACATCCGGATTGAATTGTCAAGGTAGAAAACTAGCGGCGCTGACATAATTATGGTTGTTTCATTCGGGCGTTATAAGCTGTACCTAAGGTCATTTAACTCGTGTGACGGTTCGCCAGTCCTATTGGTGAAACAATCCACCTCGGCGTCACTGATAACGAATAAAACAGACAACTAACACTTGTTAAGACACACAACAAAGATGTCACAACAGCTCAGCATTGCCCCTTAGCTCTACGGGCACCAGGTCAATTGGAAGCACCCACCACATATTAATGTATAAATGATCTATTGACGTATATAATGCGGCGCTAATTGTAATAAGCGTGGGTTTATATTGTTTTAAATAAAAAAAAAAAACTCAAGTTCGCAAGTGAACAATGAGTGTTGTCTGATCCATTGAAAGGACAAAGAAGTTACTGCTACAATTTTTTTAAACCCAGCCGTTTAATGCTAATGTATACACAAAAGAATTTCATCTGCCAATTCGCTTATTTGATTTTTTGTTTTTTTGTTTTCTCGAAGTCAGCTTGTCTTTAGGCCAAAACACTCCTATCTATTTGTTCTTCGTAAATAGTGCACGGTATAACACAGACATGGTGGCCAAGCGTGTCTAACCTATCTAAATTATCTAGGGCTATTTTAAAGCACAGCCTCTCTCCCAGTGTCGAACAACAAGTTCATTGAGCAATATGGCTTTAAGAAGGGAAATTTATAGACGACATTAACTTTCCGTTGACATAAATTTTAGCGACGGGCACCATTTTGTGATGCGGTCTCTGGAAGGTGGGATTTAGTTATTGCCAGTAGGTCTTGGTACTGGCGAATTTTTTTCGCCACCAAAGCCACATACATCACATTTCATTGTTGCGTTAACACTTATTGGGACAATGTACTGTTGAAGTCCACCGCCGTCATATAAGGGAAATGCTCTTTAGTTTCCTACGGGTTTTCCGCCGTATTTAAGCAGGGAATAGTGAGAAACTGAAAATCCGTCGTACTATAAGTGAAATACCCTTAAGTACGACGTTAAACCCCTATCAAACGACCTTTAACAGGGCGCTAAACATAAGTCAATCGATTATTTTGTCAATGGATTGTACCCCATCTAAAGCTCCTTATGTATGTTCTGTCCATGTATGTTCGTCTGCTTGTTTGTATGTCTGTCTACTATCTCTATTGGCAGGACACTTCGCGATACAGTGTCATAAGCGGCCTCAAACTAATAAAATAAGGCCGATATTGTAACATTAAACAATCGAATCAGTCTTTGATTCATCTAGACTAAAGTCTTTGACTGTAAGTTACTGACGAGCCATTTTGAAAAATATTAACTCTGTGTGCAATTAGTCCTGCTTTCTCGGCACATTTTTTAAAAATATTTTGTATTTGTAAATCCGTTCCTTGACTGAATGTTTGTTTGCGTGATTGATCGATTGATTGATGTTTTTCGTCGTGCTCAAGGGTATTTCACTTATATGACGGCGGTGTATGCCAACAGTATTTGACACTAGTTCCGCCATAAAATGAGAAGTGTTTTGCATTGGAGGAAGATAAGCTTCCTCCAGCGCTAAATACGGACAGGATTGATATAGCAGTATAGAGTATACTCTCCAAAACAAGCTGCTATAGGACCGTTCGTAAACATAGCTAGTAACTTGCATATATATTGAAAGCAAAACTTTCTTTCTCACGCTCCCCGCTTGCCATTCTCCAATATCTAAAAATAGTCTTTCTTGACAATGAAATGCCTGTAAACTCAGGAGTAAGACTATTATACGCTATATTGAACCACATAAGAATCAAATAACATCAGTTTTTAGGTCTGATAGATTAACAGGTAAAAAGTTCACACAAACGACTATTTTATCTCTCAAATTCTCTTTGACATCATCGATTAATCGTTGTTTTGGTTAGCAGGTGACACGTTTAATTCATATGTAAAATATAAGCATGTCATCGAGTTGAATATGTTGATTGTTGATATTGACATGTGACGCATGTTAATTTGCTTGAAATGAATTACCACATGTGTAGGTGGTCTGTATACATTACAATGAGTGTTTATTTCACAGAGTTTCACTTGTTCGTTTCGACCTTTACGATGTTAATCATACACCAGGTCAGTTTCATTCTTAAATAGAGAATAAACCCTTTCTTTCGTCCACCTCTTGTTTTTTTTTTAGCAAGACAAGTACGACTTATAAGGCTATGATATTGATATACTATCAGAGATACAGAACTCTGCATCTAACATCGAGTAAACGAGCCTTTTTTGGTATATATGTCAAAGTAATTATTATGAGAAAAGTGATAGCTTTTTCACAATACAACTGTTATCTAGATACGTGAGACATTTAGAAGACATAATAACCGAAACATAAAGAAACAAGTTTCGCTTCGTCATCGTACATTATGGGTACCGGTTTACGGTAAGAAATAAATGGTTTTAACACGCAAAATACAAACATTTTCTCAATTTATTGTTGTTCAAAACATTGGCGGCACTATCTTTACTTAGCAAACTGCAAGACACTTGTAGTCCTATCTCTATAACCAGTGAGCTCAGCAAAGTTACCGTGAGCTATATCCAACACTAAAGGAAGGCTCGCTTTCCAGTTTCTAACACAACAAAACACTCTACATTTAAGAATTGCGTTAGAGTGACTATTTACTGTTTGACTACACCGCTTAAGTCTTATAAGTGGAATGCCCTTAAGTACGGCGTTAAACACTAATCACGCAATCTCAACCAATCACTCATTCAACCAATCAACCAATCTGCCAGCCAACCAGCCAACCATCCAACCAGCCAACCATCCAACCAACCAGCCAACCATCCAACCAGCAAGCCAGCCAGCCAATCAGCCAATAAATTAAACAATCAAACAACCAATCAATCAATCAATCGATCGATCGATCGATCTGCCAGCCGGTCAAAAAAACAATCAATCAATCAATCAATCAATCAAATAATCCATCTGCCAACCAACCAGCTAATAAATCAATCAATCAATCATTTTACAAATTTTAATTTATTGGATAATCATTCTCCTAAATCAACCTAGGTTTGCTTTGCGCCTTCCACACCACAACCCCAAACAATCTTTTCGGTTAGTTTGTAAATTTTGCGCCAAGACGAGTGAACGGTACTCTTAATTCCTCGATGTCAATGATGGTTCTGTGTTCAATACCCAATATGTAAAGCATTATCTACATCATCTTGTTTGAGTTTATTTTGTTTGAACAATTTAGCCCAATACACGTTAAGAATGGGCTTATGTTGTGTACATCCAAACACAAATACAATTTTTTACAAATTATTTTTGACGAGAAATATTACTATAAAATATCGAATTGTGAATAGAAATGAAATAAATTTCAATCATCAATTCTCTATAAAAGCGCCAAGTATATTAATGTGAATAAGGGTAGATCTATCGAAAGGGAATCTGGATGCATTACAAATTTACAATTATTGTGATCAGTTATTTTGGCCACCGTGCACTTTTGAATATTTACATTCAATTTGCAAAGGCGTTCTAAGTATTTGATAATCTGAATAAAAATAGACAAAATTCGCAGATATCAACTGTCAGCTTACAAGTTAAGTTCTTTGATTTAACAATAGGATGATGTGAATGAGCCCTTTGTTTAAACAAGCCAGTGGGTATCTGTCTAAAATAGTCAAATCGTTGCTCAAGTTTGTACACGGAGCTATGTCTATAAAGAAACTTTGCTGAGCTCATGCTTTTGTTTGCGCTTGTTAAGGTTAGGCATGCGCTGAGAGGTCACAAGGAACCCTTGAAAACATGACTCGATGATCCAGCGAATATCTGATACCCTGGTAAATAGCAGCCATCCGATTGGCTAAATATCTGTGGTGAGCTAATGGAATATGTGCATAGCGCAACCCGGAAATTTTATTTCATGCATGGTCGCCACGTGCGCTTCCTTCTTCTATTCATGCAATACGAAGTCTGCATAGTCTTTTCTCGAAACTTTGTTCTATCAAGAAAAGAAAAGGTGGAATGACAATTTTTATTATTGGTGTATCGTTTTAAACTATCATATCTGACTCAAATACTTGACAGAGGTGGTTTCTGTAAAATAAAATTGTATAAGTGAAATTTCATAAGGTCTTCTTAAATGTCTTAGAAACATGTCGAGTGCGTTATAAAATAAAAACCCAACGTCTAGTATATAGTTAAAAGTATAATAGCTGTATTTGTTTGGGAAATAAGTACGATTAAAGGAACTAAGTTTTTTTAAAAACTATCTACGAGTTTTAATCGATTTCATCAATTGAAAATGTTCATTGACAGTTTCAAGTTTTAACTGTTTGGCCTAATTAGTTCACTCTGTATTTTTGGTGACCTGTGCGCTCTTAATTCCGTCTCTTTTTTATTTTTATTTTTCGATGTTTTTTCTTGATATTTACAACCATTAAAGAAATAATTAAATTCTTTCCCTTTTTTTAAATAGTTTTTTTTCTCTCTGTTTCTCTTCTGTGGCTTGACAAAAGTCACAGCGTGAAAAAATCTGACAACCTCGCATTGTTCTTAAGTTATTTGTATGCTCTTTAATTACATAAGGCTTCATTGTTTATGCCTTCAAAAGATATGTATCTTATTAGTTTTTTTGCTGATTTAATTTTCGTGACGATATATATACGGCTGATATGCCACAGTGTGACTAGATGTGTAAGCAGTGTGAAGCATGAGCAAATTAGAGACAAATTAAATTGCAAAGACCTATGCAGGTAATTTACACTGCAACAAATTGGCACAGTGACATTATATATACTTACATAGGTAAATTGGCTGTTTATTTTACTATTTATGGTCCGACGGTCTTGCATGGCGAGTAGAACATCGGGTATTTGGACTGACAAACAAACTGAAAATGTTATAATTGGCTGTACCGGAGAAATCTATCCAGTCACACTTGCCGCAAGGTCACCGAGCCCAATGATTTCGAGTCCATAATTTTATTTTTCTTAGGTTAAAAATATTTGAAATGTTAAGTCTATAAATCAATTATTATATGATACTTAAATCCATTTTCACCTGTTCCAATATTGTTGAATTTTTCTATGGGATAAAACGAACTCATCGGACGGGGTATTAATCCCGCCATTGTATTTGTGAAGAAATGTTTCTCCACGTTATGTCACTGAGAGGGTTGACCGCTGACAATGTGATCGCTCTGATTCATTTCAGTGCCTCTCTCAATGTTACAATCTGACCCTGAATTCTCGGAGCGGTACTGGCTCTGTCTGGCATGACTTCAATCTTACATCTGATTAACGTTACAAATACTTGTTACATTGAAAATGATTTATCTAATATCTTATGTTTTTGTTTGTACGATTATTATAAAATTGAACATTGGTGAAATAAATGAATATGGATGAAATAATGTTATGTTATAATACCGACCTTTGAGCGAGCTGTTGTTTGAGTTCACTCGTGCTGACCTAACATCGGATAAATCAATACAAACATTATCGATCTTTATTTTCTGCATGTAGGTTGTATAGTTTAAGAAGCAGTAGCATAGCTCTACTATATATAGGTATTTTCTAGATGTTATTAGATTGAAAAATGTATGTGTAATAGTTATTGAACATAGTGCACTCTTACAAAAATATAGCTCTAATGGATCCCTTTAAGGTTCCTCAGTCATAGGCCATTGGCTCTGGTGGAACCCTTTATGGTTTTATATGGAACCCTCACAGCAACTGTTCCAAGAATTTCGCCCTTTCTTCTTATACCAAAGAACCGTTTTGTCGTAATAGTTCCATATAACACCATTATCTTTTTCAAAGAACCCCCTAAGAACCTTTATGTCTAATAGTGTGGCATGATTTCAAAGAAATGGACAAATTTGGGATTTTGTGATCAAATAAGTTTTATATACCTTATCCATCTTCGTTTCGGGCCGCAAATCACTAGGATTTTGTAACCACAGATTAGCAATCAAGACTGACAGACAAGCCTAATAGACAGAAACTTCCAATTACAAATAGAGTGTTTAAGACATACCTCAAGATCGAGTATGTAATGCACTTTATGCTGTACTGCAAAACATTTATGTCTATTAAAATTATTCTGTTTGGTAAAATCTTTTCATTCTATCCTCATTTTAATACCTGTATGATCTGACAACACGAAGTGGATATTTTTATGTCTTACTAGGACACCAGATTAATGGAGAAAATCTGCTCTACATTTCACACACGGTTCACTATAAACAAGGTTAAACGCGTGTATATACAATATATATTTCTAAAAATTAGTCACATTGGCACAGGGCAGTCGATTAATTAAAGCCGATGAATCATCTCAAATGTTCTTTATAAACTCCCAGAGATAAGTTTCTAAATAGGTCATAATAATTATATAAATATATCTATGAATATGCATTATTTCACGAGGGTTCTGTTGCCGTTTAATGTTGTTATTATGATCATAAATTCTTGTTGTCATATTTTACACTCTCAGAAAAAATGGCTCTATTAGAACCAATACAGGTTCTTCAACTTGCAGTTCTAGTGGAACCCTTTTTAGTTCTGTTTGGACCTTTTTTTTTCAATTTTAGCTTGAATATCTCCCTTTTTGCTATACCATCGAATCGTTTTTGTCCTTATGGTTCCATATAAAATGATCTTGTTTTCTAAAGAACACCCAAAGAAACATTATTTCTGCCATGTTGCTGGCGTTTTGTACAATAAAATCTTGAATCTATAATATGTGAAAACAATGAAGGCTTGGTGTTTAAATCACTGAAAATCGATTTTATGTTTTAACTGCCAATGAACTATATTAACATATCCCACAAGGAATTACTGGTATATATTGCAAATAAGAATGTATGCGTATAAACCTGTCAACTCTAAATAGAATTAACATCCAATAATCTGGTCGTCGACCTATTCTGCGCGATATTTTTATTTCTATGGCTTCATCTTCGCATATTGTGTTTCTTGACCTTTAGGAACATCTTCGGTACATGGGAGCTTTCGGTTGCTCTGTTGCTCTTAGAGCTTACGCGAAACTATGTGTCCAGTATTTTGGCGTCTTTGATTTGTCTCTTGTGATTCTCCTGCGTTGTCATTGTTTTCTGTCGGCGACATGGAGAGTTATTTCCTTCGCCCATTCGGCTGTCATGCCATTATATGAGTGAAATAACCTCCAGTATGGGTAGGCCACCAATCAACCAAAGAAACAAAATACTGACGAAACATTCAGTACAATATCTATAAGTTACATAGCTAACAAAAGCTTGATAGAGATAGTGTGCCTGATTCCGTTTTTCCCGTAGAGAATAAGTCACAGCCTTTACAAGGATGGAAATTCGTGGACGTTGTAGGGTAGGCCTATGTAGCTCGGTTGATTAGAGCATTTGTCCTGCTAGTCAGACACCAATCTAATTAAAATCAGATCTCAAAAAGCGCTCCCCGTGTTTTGTTTTCGCTATAATTGAGATCTATCGCAATCACTCCCCATACAATGTCGATTGGTTTCTTAAATTGACCAATCACAGAGCTGCTTCTCATTTCTGGTTTGTAAAAGCCTAAGATTTCCGCCGACATACCGAAGTTTCCCGACTGCGTATATTTACATGACCAACGGATACATGCACGCACAATCAACAAACATCATTCAAATAAGAAACTTTGAGTGGAATTCGATTTCCCCCGTTTACATGCGACTTACAACATTAACACAGAAGAAAACCGGACAACTTCTGCTGTATTTGGCTAAATTCGGTGTTTACCATGGCCCCGTGTTATCTGTATTATTATTGGACAACTGAAACTGTGACCTTTCGTAAACCCCAGTAAGCTTGACCTAATTGAACAGCATTAGTAGAGTGATTGCCTTAGATATCAATATAGCGACAAACAAAACACGGAGGGCGTTTTTGAGATCTGATTTTAATTAGATTGTGTTTATATGTTCAGCATAAGAAGACTTGCGTTTGGCACTGTTCCCACTACCGCTGCTAAACAACAGCTTCTACCGCTTCAATAACATCATTTCTAATAATAGTAGTTCTATAGTAAAGTCACTTCTCATGTTTATACATAGGGTACTGAACCACAGAAAATATCTATTGTCCAACTTGATCACTTAAATTTATATGTCAAGATCTTCCAGAAAATATACATGTTTGTATTAATTTTTTATTTCAATCACTCTTGTATCTGGACATTTTCATTTATACTGAATAAACTTTATTATTATTTAATATGGTTAAAAGTTGTGGTCGATTATTGTGGAACAATTTACCCTCAGAACTCAAACAATGCCTTCTACTTCTCCCTTTAAATCTAAATCTTAAATAGGAAGAAAACAACACAGATCTTCTCAACGTCAATGGTGTTCCAAGAAATTTTATTGCAAAGCATTCAGATTGTTTTGTGTTTTTAAACTATAGTAATACTGTACGGTTAACTCCATAAGTTGTTTGAAATTACATCACCGACCAAAGTCAACTTCTCCAAAAAAATATGTTTGACACGATATTAAAAAAAAAGTACGTTTAGCTACTTTGACCTGCTCATAAATTAAAACATACAGTAAAGGAATGTAGATTTTCAGCCACCCATGTGGTTACATGTTATAACAAAGCAAATTTACCGGACACAAGTCCAGGGACCAGTGTAATATACAGCCATTTTGAAATAAAATCTTCGAAAATGAGTACCGGTACGTAGTTCGCATCAGTACGAAGTAATGATATACCTCCATCTGCACATATATTAATTTAAAAGAATAGAGTTTTTGTTAAGTTGTTTGTTTGGGGGTTAACACCGCACGTAACGGCGTAATAGCCAAATGCATTTTGCGAAGAAAACTACCCCACGACGCCAATGGCAAAAAAACAAAGACCAGACGCAAAAACATAGACGCAAAAACGCAAATATTGGCGGAAATTAATGCGCCTGGCATGGCGTTCGAGAGTTGTCTTAGTCTCGTCCACTTTAGAAACTATCGCGATAATACGATTGATGTGTAAACTGCGCACATCATCTCGGACGTCATACAATCGACGCCATTATGACAGACATTTATAGACCAACTGATTGACATAGTCCGTGTTGAGATTTAACATATTCCATCTGTTTTGGCTTAAATACATGTACTCCAAAATTAAATTTGAGTCTTCTTAAAGGCATATAAGCATAGGTCAACTGAAGTGTATGTATAACGAGCATCCGGCGGTACTTTGGATCCCGGCGAACAACATACATATTCATACACCAATCACTACTAAGCGTAGTAATGATACCACAGTAACGAGAATCTCGTAGTTATGATACCACAGTAACGAGAATCTCGCAAAAATTTAACTGATTGGAGCTATTCACAAAACAGTGACCAAGCGGACTACTTCAAACGAACTGTAACAAATGTCTCGCCGCTTTATTGTTGTTTGTCTTGATAAGGATCAACCTAGTCAAGCGTATTTCACTTCTACGACAGCGTAATTGCTCATTCACTTCTTATTTTTGTTCTTACTTAAATACGATTGATAAAATCTGAAAGGATCCTTTGAAGAACGTTTCCAAATCAATAAGTTGCTTTTTGACTGTCATGAATTCATTAAAAATACAAATAGATTGAGTATGCGTTAAAGGGACTATGTGAACTGGTTAACCAGTATTTTAACAATAGAAATAATTTCTTGTAATTGTTTCTTTGATTAATTAATGAAAATAATGTATGTATATGTATGAACATTTTTTGTTTAGGAGAACCCCTAGTGGTCGTTTAAGCTGGGATAAATCCTCGTAAAACAAATAAAACACTAAATTAAACGGATTTATATTGTGATCGCTTCATTATAGCCTTCTGTCACTTCTGGGATAGTCCAAAGATGTGAAGGCAATGTTTCAGTCGACCAGTGTGAGAAAAGGAATAGTACTGGGGCCGGTTGCTCGAAAGACGAGAAGCCGTTAATATAGTGGCTTAAATTTAATAGTGCTTCGACCAACCGGGCCCAGTACACTGGTGTATGCTATGGGAACGAAAAAATTGTCAAAGAAGATAAGTTTAAATCATTGCAAGGCGGTTCTCTGACGTCACAACATTCGTGATAGTGGCGCTTTTATATGACGTCAGACGTATTTATCCACTGTGACGTTACTAAACAGGCCTCGAATCCCGACCGTTTTGAAATCAGGGAAACGCCTGCAGCGCCCAATATTTGACATTTTACTAGACTCCCATTTGACAACACTTCGTACAACAAAAACATTGTATTATAAAATGAATTACATGTTAACTCTACACATAAATCTGTTATACAACATATATAGAAAAAAACAATACATTATTTACACCGAAGCCAACTTGATCAGTTCAAGTTCGTGTCAATCAACTCAGCAGAAATTCGTTTACATTTTTAACACACATGTAGGCTTCACAAAATATTTACCTTATCACGATTTGTTAACATGTTTAATATCAGTTCTCTATTATTTTTGTAATGAAAATCTGTACTTTAAAAACCAGTTCTACCACTAGCCTATATATACATTTGCCAAAAGAGTCATAATAATTTATTCTTTACTTTGTAGTATTTTCTTGGGAGTTTGTCCAAACGTTTTCATTTATATATTACATGGTTTGTGCTTTTAACGCAAGGCTCTGTCTGACAACACTTATAGCTTATATAAAGGTCATGACATGCTATCAAACTTTAACAAAGAGAAATATTTCTTAACAATTAGATAAGTCATAACCCCACCTAAGTAAATTTATAGCCTGTCGGTTCAATAGTCAGCTTGATTGAATGCCGCTGAGCACCGAATGAGTGCCACGGAGTTAAGGGTGACAGCTCATTTTTTGCACTATAAATTTAAAAAGAAGCACATTTGCAACGATTACTTGTACATACACAATGATGTACCCATTTAGGTCACGTGTTTGTTGGTTTTTTCGATTTGGGGTTAACTTACTCAAGGGTATTTCACTTATATGGCGACGGCTTGTCCATTACACACTGTTCCTTGCTTAAATACGGGAGTGTACCTCGTAAAAATCACCCCGCGATTGCCAACACCACATCGTGTAACTTTCTCATATACCTAAGGTTGATAGACTCACCCGAACCGCGAGCGGAACCGGTACATCGCGGAAGGTTTGGTAGACCAACACGTTAACAACTAAACCACAGCCGTTGACCATAGGCCACATTTTGGCGGACATGTTAGAAATGCTATCAAAGGCTCCATCTGAACATATTTGAGTAAAGTCCATTGAATGTACCCAAGCTGACGGCTGGAAAGCAGCACATCTAACATATTATCGCTATGTTATTTGGCGTAAATATGTAAAACTCAAGATAAAGTGACATCAAGGCCAATAAAATAGTCATAACGAGGAAATGGCAAAAAAAGCAAATCTTTGTTCTGCCGGGTTACAATCATAAAAAACAATTTCGTAAAGCAACATTTTATATATGCTCTCTTATCAAACACAATACTAGTATTATAAGATATTAAATATGAATGGATACACGTAGGTCTATATTTAAAATATATAAAATATAAAATGGAAAGAAAACAAAAAAAAAAAGGACAAAGACATGAGAAGGGGGGACAACTCTTTGTCCAGGTGTTAATGGTATTTTAGAAGAGTCTTCTCCCCTTTGTACCCTCACTCAAGTTGGTACTTATGTTGCATTTGGTTCAGTCTTCGGAATTGGCAAGAATCTCGTCAAGCCAGAACTTCCTTGGTTCCACAGCATCCGCAGAAAAGAGCCCAGGCGAACAACAACAACAGCACCTGTATCGAAAAGACAAAACAAATATTGATTCGATTGTTCCATGCGATTGATTGATTGATTGATTGATTGATTGATTGATTGATAGATAGATAGATTGATTGATGGATTGATTGATGACATTTATTTATTCTTCGATCAAAAATTTGTTCCATTTGATGTTGACCCGCATTGTACAATTTCAAATGTTTATTAATTATTAACTTACCTGCGTGCCTGCAGTAACCGCGGCAACACCTATGATCATCAAGCCGGCTTTTTGCAGTTGCCTTTTCATCTCTTCATAGCAGCCCTTAAATAAATAAAAAAAAATTCAAATGTAAGGTTCAGGAGAGGTGTCTTACCTCCATGACATTGCATTATAATTATAGACGGCTTGGTCATAAACCAGGACCATCTTGTGTAGTGATATTCGGTAAATTACAGTAAATTGTGCAGTCGTTGTCAGGCAAATCCCAACTGAATAAATATTACGCTATATGATGTCATTAGCTGCATATCAATGCAATTCTTTTTTTTTAAAAGTTACTAACAAATTTTATTATTCTGAACTCAAATATTTGTTCCATTTTATTTTTATCCATTTGACACACATTAACACAATTTTCGGGATTTTTCCGTAACTGTGGCTAAGAATAGAGATCCGCCAAGTAACTTCCTGTGAAGGTTGTTATGGCGCGTAGAATCTGCGGAGAAAAGCTATATGGTACTTGACAGTTACAAAATGGCCCTTTCCTTGTATAAACATCAAGATTTGAACGGGAATGTGGAATGAATATCCAGTATTTTGAACAAGAAAGTGAAGTTCGTCTTTAATGTACGAAAGGCAGAACTGACATACGCCAGTCCCCGATAGACCTATTAATATCATCCACGAGTCCGACAAGCATTGTCAAAAATAACCC
>JAQQZZ010116992.1:3514-14882 GCA_030265115.1 Mopalia vespertina | reverse complement strand
TTTTTTTTAAAAAATAGTGACCAACTCTGGATTCCCGGGTTTTTATTTTATTTTATTTTATTGATGCCAATTGTGATCTAGTAGTAAGACTTGCCCTGAACATATTGATCAGTCATCATATTATTTTTGATTGTGTTAAATCTCAGCAGATTATGTCTTATTATTAGTCACCACAGAGTTCAACATAGGCTTTCATACACAAAGTTTTGAATGAAGAAGTGGCTCTTACACTTTCTTAAAACAGTGGGTGAGGCCAATAAATTATACATGTTACACCTTATTATTTTTATTTGCATGTGCTGCATTCACTGTGCTTTGTGAGATTTTCAACTGGAATATCAGCAGTATGTCTAATATAGTCTGACTAAACCAGCATTTAGAATAACGGACACCACTTAACAGTCATTTCACAGTGATCTGTCTTTTTGTCAAATATTTTTCCAAATCTTAATGAAACAATGAACTAAACTGTTTTATCATCTTTTGTACAGAGGATTAAAGTCTGAACAAAGAGCTGCTTTCACACAACCGTCGGATGTTCGCGTAAAAGAAAATTTCTTCTGTCCTGTTGATACCCCATATGTATTGCCAGGTAAGTCTGGATCCAGCCCTCTTAAGGACATCATTCTGGAATTAATTCCTCGAATGCATATACAGTTGTGGCTTTAATTTTTGGAATCTTAAACATGCTACTTGTATGTCTTAAAGCTTGGTGGTGCTTGTTATCATTCAGCAGATATATTTACAGCCTGTTCACACTTTTTGTCAACATGAAGATATACAAGTGTTGTGTTCATGGTACATCAAGTTCTGTGCAGACAATCACCTAAAGGAGACACTACGCACGTTACAATAACATGTGTGACTAACCAGGAGGTCAGTGTACTCTCAGTACATCCTTAAAATAAGAGAAGTGTCTATTAGTGGGTCTTGAATGTGCCATCAGTACACCCTCAACATAAGGGACCGGTTGCTAGAAGGGCTATTCAATTTAATCCGCTATTAGAGGACGCCACGCCATGTTGAAGGTCTATCTCTAATCCTCTATTAGCCGTTTCATCTGGTGTAAGCGACTAATACCCTTTTCGAGCAACTAGACCAAGGTCATCAGATGATCTGTACACCCTCAACACAAGGTCATCAGATGATCATTACACCCTGTACACAAGGTCATCAGATGATCATTACACCCTGTACACAAGGTCATCAGATGATCTATACACCCTCAACACAAGGTCATCAGATGATCATTACACCCTCAACACAAGGTCATCAGATGATCAGTACACCCTCAACACAAGGTCATCAGATGATCTGTACACCCTGTACACAAGGTCATCAGATGATCTGTACACCCTCAACACAAGGTCATCAGATGATCAATACACCCTCAACACAAGGTCATCAGATGATCTGTACACCCTCAACACAAGGTCATGGGATGATCTGTACACCCTCAACACAAGGTCATCAGATGATCAGTACACCAGGTCATCAGATGATCCGTACACCCTCAACACAAGGTCATTAGATGATCAGTACACCGTCAACACAAGGTCATCAGATGATCACTACACCCTGAACACAATGTCATGGGATGATCTGTACACCCTGTACACAAGGTCATCAGATGATCTGTACACCCTCAACAGAAGGTTATCAGATGATCTGTACACCCTCAACAGAAGGTCATCAGATGATCAGTACAACCTTAACACAAGGCATCAGATGATCAGTACAACCTTAACACAAGGTCATCAGATGGTCAGTTCAACCTTAACACAAGGTCATCAGATGATCAGTACAACCTTAACACAAGGTCGTCAGTTCAACCCACAAGGCCAACATGTCATCAGTAAGACAATATTGCTCAGTACCATTAGTAAGACCTCATCCGTTACTGTCTTAACCTATCTCTTAAACGGGAACAAACAGGCCAGTCAAAATAAACACTGTCAACACTAACAAAACTGTTACGCATTTTTTGTAGAATTCCTTTTCTCCACTGAAAGCCATTTAATTGTTGGTGCTGTAAAATAAAATGTAGGTTACATTTGTTGAAGTAAATCTATAATAACCAATCTTAAGTGCATCAGTCTAATGTATAACTTTATAATCTATATTTAAATTAAACTGCAAAGGAATGACAGCACCAACATTTAAGTGGCTTCTAGTGAAAAGTAGACATCCTAAAGAAAATGTAATAAGTTTGATTACAACTGGATTGGTGTATAATTTGACAGCCTATTGTTTTCTTTGTTTTAGAATGTGTCAATCATGAGAATTTAATTATTTTATTCTAATTGATGATTTTGTGGATTCAGCTCAGTTATTTATGTCCTTTATTTCAGATTCGGGTTCTAAGACAATATTGACCGTGCCCAAGATGTACAACACAGAATATCAAAATGTTGGCAGTGGAAAGCCAATTACAGTTTGATACAAAAATCAAACGGTTTTATATACATGTACATAGATCTCAAATATGGTATAGAAGTATTTGCTTGTTTCAATTCAATAATTTTTTTAGAAAATCATGGTGTTTTTACAATAACTTTTATAGGTTTAAACTAGACAGACTGATTGCAATGTTACATTCTTAGATATTGCCATTTATGAATGATTATTATGAAGTTGTGAATATGAAGTTTTGACAAACAATATTTTGAGAGTTTTGTCCTCTACATTTTAGTATGCAACTGTTTTTCTATACATTTAGTCATATGTGATTACTTACTAGAACTGTCTAGAGTATGATTGAACAGTCTGTTAATGGGACTAGTTTCCCTGGGTCCTAATTTACAAATAAATATGTTTTCATGTTCTGTACAACTATTTCATGGATCTTCTTTATTGGGTTGAATTACTTAAAATATGGCTTCACAAATTACAACTGATTGTACATTGTATATTCTGCTCATAATATGACATTATACAAATTGTCTGATAGTGTACACATTTACTTTGTCTATTCCACACAATATTTATCATGGATTATTAAACCTAACTATATCTTTGGAGCCATTGTTGCTTAATATCCTATTAACGACAAAATAACTGGTTTGTTTGAATGGCTTACTATATGAGAAATTCTATTGACACAACAATGCTTTACAGTTTAATATAGTCCTTTGAGAGACGCACCCCCGGTAATTTCACTGATATGATAGTCCGTCAGACAGAGGAGAGAATCTGTTTTTAAATCAAACCATGGCAATATGTAGAATATTAAGCAACTGGTGGAAAATACGCTACCAGTATTATCAGATCAGTGTGGACTTTTTCTCATATTAAGTAATGGGGTCCTGTTGAATGGCACTATTCTGATAAAGAGATGGGGATCATGTTGGTCCTTATAAGACATAGGTTTAGCCAGAAATCAAGAAAAGGGCGTCTCAAATTACCATTTTCAAAGAAACAAGAGGTCTCATTTTACTGTTCCCGATCTTTCCCATGTTAAATTTGACTGAAACCAAGTGTCTCAAAGACAACGAGACACCCCTCTGGCTAACACTAGGGTATAAGGGAACAATACCTTTAACAAAATTGTGAAAGTTTGAGTACAATGCAATGAAGCATTCAAAAAGAAAAGTGCTAAAAACTGGTTACATTAGAGAGGCTGATAGAACTTATAAGTCACAGTAGATATATGTTGACCTCAGCTCAAAAGGGAATGCCCACAAGTGACAGGATTTCAGTCTGCAGCCCACCGATGTCAACAGTTACATGTACAAAGCTACGTATTTGGTGGTAAAGGAAAAATAAAAACAACAGTAAACACAGCTTTCGAGTCAGAATGACATTTATTGTCCTGTTGCCAAGAGAGCTAACCTTTCAATACCTACAAGCAGTAAAGTATTATTAAAAAACAGCAGTATCGTTTAACAAGTGTAGAACAGGAGTCACAAGAAGAGATATAAACTCATTGACTTGTCTGTATGTAACAGTCCACATAAAGATTTAGAACAATCCTCAAACTCCAAAACAGTTTCACTCCTATTACATTAAAAATTGAACAGTCAAGTTTCAGCATACAAAGCACAAACCCACAGTTCCCAAATGTTTTTATATCTCAAATTCAAGTGTTTTAACATCTTTCTTATTTAAATTTAACGTTAACAACAAATGCCATACAACACTTACAGCTATAGTTTGCAGTAAAACAAACTTTGTTAAAATGAATACAAGTACATGTAGTAGAAAATGTTTATTTTTAAAATGAAAGTCCCAAATAAAACCAA
Source organism: Mopalia vespertina (assembly GCA_030265115.1). NCBI lineage: Eukaryota > Metazoa > Mollusca > Polyplacophora > Chitonida > Mopaliidae > Mopalia > Mopalia vespertina. The sequence goes on along the minus strand of JAQQZZ010116992.1, from coordinate 10,641 downwards.
GAAAGTGCCAATTTGTATACATAAAGTAATTCCTGTATGCTACCTAAAGTTCATACTAATTCTACAAAATTGTAGAAAATTTGGTTTAATGCTTTTCAGATGAGTTTTACAGTTACCTCTTGATATTGAGATCATACATATTTCATTATAATAAATAACCTCAATGATTTTAACATCCATCCATAATTTGAATATTCTGAGAATGTATCAAACAGACTGTTTGAATTTTCTGAGAAACTGCATTCTCAGGTATCTAAATCAGCAGAAAACACTGCAAATGTGTATAATGAAAAAAATAAATAAAAAAAAGAAGCATCTTAACTACAGGTGAATAAATTAAAATGTTTAGCTGTTACTTTTCCCAACTGTAATTGCTCCAAAGAAATATTTTGAAAACTTAAAACAATTAAGAAATTAAACATATTTCTGACACATGTACATGTAACACTCCCACAATACAAAAACAAATGTGAGAATACTGATTCAAGAAGTGAACAAAGGAACTAAGCTGTTGCTCCCTCTATTTCCCCACATTCAGACAGGTATCTAGCTTGTTGGCCTGCTCAGGGGGAAGACCCGATTTTAGCCTCTCTATTTGACCAGGATATTCCTTCTGTGTGGCCTGGACAAACTCTATTATTACACCCTGGGAATCTGAAATAACAAAATATACATAATATTTGGAACAATAAACAGCCCAGGAAACTAAAGTATATCCACCACTGAAATTACGAGAAACATATAAAGGAAACCCATCCTTCACCTGAATGTACAAGAAGGGTTATGTGTTTTTGTTTGCTTGTTTAATGCTGTACATAAGGTTATTAAACTGGTATGATGGCGTACGTGCCAGTGGCACACATCATCTTGGACTTCAAAACTATTCACCATTAACTTATGACATGCATTTTGACCAAATCAACTCATAAACATTGTCCACTTGAGTAGAGATTTCACAGTTTCCATCTGTTTTTATATGTGTTGAATATAATACATTCCTACAGTAAATTTACGTATTTTACTGCCATTTGAAATTCTCATGGTTTATTTAACAGTGTGGAATTGTGTGCTACCATGCAAACAGGCTTCCGGGTGAACAAAATGTCAGATTTTGATCCACATTCATACATCTATCATGACTCCAGCATAGTGATGATACCACAGTAAAGAGACCGAGAGGTTTAGCTGACTGATCCTGTACAGTAATTAAGGGCTCAAGCCGATGCAGAAGGTGCATAGCAGTCAGCGGACATGGTTTGTTTGATTGGGGTTTAACGTTGTACTCAAGGGTATTTCACTTATATGACGACGGATTGTCCACTTCACACTGCTCCTTGCACTATTACGATGCAAAAACCGGGAGGAAACCTTGTAAAAACGACCCCCGCGATTGCCAGAGCCACATCTTGTGACTTACTCATATACTTGAGGGTCAACAGACGGACTCGATCCTGTGAACGGTACATCGAAGTAGGCTCAGAAAGCGCACTCACTAACCACTAAGCCACAGCCACGGGCCCCCAGCTGACATGGAAAGTGATAAAGACTGTCAAAGGGATAAATGACAGTCGATTACAAAAATGATCATAAATGATATATGCTTGAAGTTGGTTTGTTTAGGGTTTAACATCATCCTGAGCCACATCATAGACTTGAGGTAGACAGAGGGACTTGAACTGGTGAGCAGGACATCACAGGAGGATCAGTATGCGGACATGCTAACCACTGAACGACGACACTTTTAACTCCAATAGTTGGTTGTATATAAAGATCTTTCCATCACAGAAACAAAGCTTACATACATGTATGGTTATCGTTCGCAGAAATGCAAACCTTAGTGCTAAATCTTTACCAGATATATCTTCACCTACTTCTCGCTTTAAGTAATTTGCTGCCTCACTTAACTAAAACAGTTTTCGTTCCTTCATGTCGGATATGTTCAAGTAACTCAACTATATACACATTACAACTAACTTGTTCCAAAATGCAGTTTTATTTGTAATGTAAAAATTATCGTGAATCGCTTAGTTCTTAATTTCAAAATGAATTATATGTTCATTATTGTAAAGCTTCACAAAGCGATGAGGTTATTTCACTCCTACAATGGTGAGAAAACCTGATGGCTGGAAGTGAACACCACTGGCAAGCAACGAGAGTCTCCTGCATGGAGTCCATGCACTTCAGGTGGATGGGTTAGCGGGGGGGGGGCCCAGAACACTTATATAAACTAAGGATATGTAAATATATTACCTCCACTGACTTGGTCAGTTCCAAGAATTTGAGCAACAATCTTCAATAAATCAGGCAAATATTGAACAATCTGTAAACCAAAAAAAAATATAACATTTATATCTTACCACACAACGGATTGCTACTCTATACAGCGAGGCTAAAAGAACAAAACAATCTAGAAAAAAAGGAATTAAGAAAAATGACATGATTAAAATAAACATGTCCTGCAAATAAACATACCAGACTCCAATGTCATCATTCTTTTTCTGACTTTGTGTACAAACATTTGTCATATATCACTGCACAGCACAGAGGTGACATAATGTCTCTTATAGTAATCCACATTATGCTGTGTCGAAACTGTACCAAAAGTATGTTTGTGTAAAGAATAAAAAGTTATTTTTTCTTCACTTTAGAATGCAGATAATGATAACCCAATCAACACTTTTTTTTATTAACTTTATCAGACAAATTTCCCTGTGCTTATACTTTGTTTTGTTACAGTCAGAGTAGTTTTAAGAAAGGAAACTCCCATCTCATCAGATCTGTCAAGGTTCTGTTCTCTTTTTGGCTGGATTTTGACAAATGTTTGATTAAATAAAATGGTAATTTATTAATGTTAGTGAGCTAATAATATTTTGAATCTCATCCTCTTTTCTGGCACAATAAGGGCTCTAGAAAGTCTCCTTTAAGTAGTTTACGGTACTCCACTAATAACAACGAATTTGTACAACCAGAACATTGTTCAAACCACTCGGAGTGTCCACAACAACAAATAAAGTTTTTGGGCTTCTTAGGTCTCTTTTCACATGCCGTCGGTCAATCCACTAAATGCTAAGCTTTAATAATTGACCACAGAACATATATTGATTATTCATCAATCCATGCTACCCTTGATATGGATTACAATGAGCACACGAATATTGCGATACGATTTTTACTTCTAATAACCAAGACAAGCTGCTCTCAATAAAGATAATGTGACCAAATTTCTCTAAACATAATTATCAAAAACTTAATCTTAAGAATAAATAACAAAAGGTTCTATATCATGTTGGACTTACCACTTGATTTCCAGAGGACAGAAGTTTTAGCATACAGTTGAACACGGTTTCTTGTTCTTCAAAGTCTTCCTTAAGAGGCAAACATCTCATAATAACTGGAATGACCTGTGTATAAGACCAAAATCCAATAAAATGGATTGGTTGCCTTGTTTGTGATTTTACATTGCACTAAAGGTTGATTGATATGTAATGCAATATTAGTTTGTTTGATCAAGGTTTTACATCCTACTCAGGGGTATTTGACTTAACAGATATGAAGGATGGTCCATTTCTTACACTGCCTTGTTTAACTATTGGAGGAAGCCGCGCAACATTTCTTAGAGTCACCTCCCAATTTTACAGGAGGCCGACAAGGTGTCTCGATACTGTGAGCGATACAGCTAAGGAGGATCAGTAGTCTGATACGCTAACCATTTCACCATTGATTGGCTACATGTAAGAACAGCTTACACCCCACTGAGAGCAAACAATGACAAGAGTTGGAGACTAGCCTGACTTATCACGCATCATTTTAATACAGTATACAAACTGACAGAGCATGACACTGAAGAAAGCTGCTATTTGTAGACTCACTGCTATTATATAGTACACGCCACCCAGCTGGAAACTAACTTAAACTGAATAGTCTTCATTTCTAGTCTTAGTATATTACACAGCGGATTTTATTACACAGGCTAAATTTTTACTGGACATCTCCTGTAAATGTATATAAATTTCCACACCTGGATTCATAATGCCTGGATTTAGATATACATTGCTCAGAACATTATAAATTTTATATAATAACGGATTAAAACTGTATAGCTAGTTTGTACTCATTATCTGCAGTGAAAACTTCCCTCAGGTCACATGATAGCATGGTGTAAATGGTGGTGTACACAAGGTGGGGAAATGATTGCTGAAGGAGGACCATAAAGTTATCATATCTAATGGTAGTCTTGAAAAGGTGACTGTCATCACAACATTCATGACAGTGGCCATTATAAATGACTACACACACTTGTTTTCATTGTGATGTTACAAAACAGGCCACGAATCTCAACCATATTGGCGCAACAGGCTTGCCTAGACAATCGAGACGCCTGTTGACCATGATTCAGTTAAATACCTGATCCAATGGAACAAAATCAACATTAGCTGTGATGAGTCTACAGGCAGCAGCACAGATGTTATCCTTCACTCTACCATTAGTCTCTTTATTCAGCTTCTCAAACAGGGATTTCAATACTTCAGGGTAATGACTGTCGTCTGTCAAGGAGTAATACTTAAATGTTCAGTAACCAGCAGGTAACATTGCCTAATACTAATACTACGCCGTGCTTAAGGGTATTTCACTTATATGACAGCGGTGTATTCCAACAATAATTGACACTAGCACAACCAAGATGTGAAACGTTTACATAATGTTGGAAAGTTTATTTTCCTCCAGTGCTAAGTAAAGACAGCATTGCTACTCTTCAAACAAACTGTTCTTAGCCAAAGGGCTCAATGGGTGAAAAAACAACCTCAACATCACTGTCCAAAAACCAGCCCGTGTGATCACCTTTCGCAAAACAAACATATCAACTGTGTGTTGCCCCTCACAGCTGTTCCCTGAAGCTAACCTCATTAACACAACCATAGAGTATAAAATGTTTCGTTGACACAATAATGTTTCCCCAGTGCTACATTACTGTGATCGGAACATGCACATCAAAAGAGGCCATATTCCGCAAATACCTGTTTATTCCCCTCAATACATTACAATAGTCAAAGGATACGAGTATACATTTGGGCCACCATTTGCTATAAGGACACCGACAGCATAGGCAGCATTACTCCTCACTTCTTCATCCTCATCTTGTAGAGCTTTTGTGAATATGGGGAAGAGGGTATCTACCAGACAGGCTGAGGCTGGTCCACACGCCTCTACCGTTTCCGCTAAAGTACCAATAGCAAAGGAACGCTCAGGCACAGAACTGTTGTCTCTCTGAAAAATAAAATCAAATCAAATAAAAAAAATACAGATTCAACAGTAAAATAGATTGTTTGTTTGATTGGGGTTTAACGTCATACTCAAGGGTATTTTACTTATATGACGGGCCAGCCCAATGGGTGAAGGAAACCACCCACGACACCACTGGCAACAAACAAAGACAAGACGGGACAAATACAGGATGCAATACAGACACCACAAACAGATCAGCTTCTTGTTCACCTTTAGCTCTAAGAGCACCAGGGCAACATGAAGCTCCCTCCAACCACCCGCCAGTAAAATAGAAAACGGAAATACTAATAGAAAACGGATATACTAAGTGAAAGAGTTTACAGTACTTTAATTTATAATGAACAGTTGCAAACAACTCACCAATTTTCGTAGGATATCAGGTAAGAAGTTAGTAAGTATTGGTATGAAATTTGCTCCTCCGATAATGCGTGCCATTGCAGGGAGGACGTCACCAGCACATTCTACTAACATCCCATCGTACTCTGCTTCTCCATCATCACCTGCTTCATCGCTGTCCTGACAGGATGTCTGCAGAAATATGATCAAATAGACAGATGTATAAACAGATTAAAAAATGATGTCATCCAACAAAATTATCTTAAACTTGTCTATTTCAAAGTGACAATAGACAATTCATCATAGATACACGATCTGATCCTTCCATCATTTCTTCATTCCCTTTTATACCGATGGAAAACTTGTTCAGGTTGCTCGAAGGAGTATTAAATTTAAGCCACTGTTGGATGACGTCAAGCTATAATGAATGTCTTTATCTACTATTAGCTAGTTAACCTGGTGTTAATGACAACCCTCTTCCAAACAACTGGCCCATAGATCATAACTGGAGCTTAATCATGCTCATGCAAGTAGCCAATTGATTGGCTGGCTTTAAGAGCCAATCGAAGTAGTCATTACATAGCTCATTCTGGCTGGACACCTTGTCCTTTAAAACTTGGACAGTTTATAATAAACCAAATGCAACAGGATTATTTTGGACAACTTTGTAAACATGTGGAATTTGTTGACATTTCTATGTGTTATTTTATTTTCATTGCCATCTTGCAAATATTGTACTGTTTTGGAAAGGTCAGTGTAAAATGTTTTAAAAATCACCATTAAACTGTGCTTATCAGTGATCTTTTAGTATTATTACCTTGTGACTGAAAATCTTCTTGACAACAGTCAGAACAGCCTCCACAGTTCCCTCCCCTTCCAGGGCCATATCTTTAATCTCATTGATCATTTCCTCCAGCGTTTCAAATGTTGTCATAACAACCATTCTCTCAGGTTCTGTTTCTATTATCTCTAATAGTTTCGGTATCACAGCAGTTGTCATCGATTTTAGAGCTGAAAATTAACAATCAAAATTGTTTATCCACAACTCTTCATGCATAAATAGACAATCAAAAATTGGGTATCAAACAGATCAGCGATGTGTTGCCCCTTAGCTCGAAAGCCCCAGGGCAACAAGAAGCTCTCTCACAACTGCACGCAGGTTAACATGTTCAGTTTGTTCTGGTTTAAGATAATTTATCAGCAGCCGTTGTAATGGAGAGTAGCTGAAAGTAAAGCCCTTGGCTATGTGGAATGTCTTACCTTTGGCAGTTTCAGGAGAGTAGCTGAAAGTAAAGCCCTTGGCTAGGTGGGATGTCTTACCTTTGGCAGTTTCAGGTGAGTAGTTGAAAGTAAAGCCCTTGGCTAGGTGGGATGTCTTACCTTTGGCAGTTTCAGGAGAGTAGCTGAAAGTAAAGCCCTTGGGTAGGTGGGATGTCTTACCTTTGGCAGTTTCAGGAGAGTAGCTGAAAGTAAAGCCCTTGGCTAGGTGGGATGTCTTACCTTTGGCA
>JAQQZZ010116981.1:0-14883 GCA_030265115.1 Mopalia vespertina | reverse complement strand
AATGTGTGTCGTTGAAACGTTGAACTGAGCGATTACTTGACTATTATGTGACTGATAAATGCACAAAACGATTTCGTTTAAAACTCCAATTAATGTGGTAAATTGTCATAAAATGCCATGTGCTCTGGATGTCTTCTTCCTGCATAGGGTATAACTGATCAGGGGCCCCAGGGCTAGTTGCTCGAAAGACGATTAGCCGCTAACACCAGATTAAATTGCTAACACCGGGTTAGAGGTAGACCTTCAACATGGCGTGACGTCATCTAATAGAAGATTAAATTTAATAGCCTTTCGAGCAACCGGTCCCAGGTCGTCATTTTTCGCCTGTGCCACAATTGGAGTTTTTTCAAGAGCAGGCCCTGGATTGTGTCTTGCTTCCCGTCGGTGTCGGTAAATGTGACGTCTTGTATCGTATTAGTATCTTATAAACTATACAATATATAGAGATACGACGTACAGCTCTATTAAAACTTCAGAAATAAGACCTGCCTCTGAATAACATATAACGTTGAATTCGTATGACCTAATTACCGCGGAAGACAATTTTAAGCGAGTGTGGTACTGCTGAGAAATTATTGATTTTGATATGAAAATGGACGTCGAGTGTCTCTGGAAGAAAAGATGGTTTTTGTCAGGGCAAGGTCATGCAATGTTTATTTATTGTAAGATAAAGTGCCGAATCATGGTATCGTCCTGCTATTTCTAAAGGTTAGGAAACTTCAAGAAGCATAGCTACCCAGTGACCTTGCTGAGAGCTGCGAAGCCGCAGAATCATCTTCTCGACAACTTGATGACTCTTTCTACTTCTGTTGGAACGAAAATGTATCCTGCCTTTCGGAGCGATCTTTCGATCAGACTATGCATGTAATCTGCTTTGTTTTGACCGTGATTGGGTTTTAAAAAATACTGAGTGATACATTTGGTCGATTTTGCCTCCTGTTGAATAAAGTAAAGATACATTGTCGGTAAAATAAGAGTTTTTGTTTTGTGCACCACACCCATCTGCCCAGAAGGCTACCTCTTTTGCCTGATTCTGATCTGCTAGCTTCATTAATCTGTACACGTTGGACGCAATTCCATTGGCCCCAATGACCATTATCACTTTCAAGATCATATGTAGTAAAGTTATAACACGACAGCTTTTGCTTGAAAAATAATTCACTTCTTTGCGACCTCCCCGTCTTTCAACTGGTACGACATTTTCGAACAGAGTTCTTTAGAACCTTTCTCACATGTCCGCTTGCTGTGTCAATAGTGTTGAGAACCATGATGCGACATAGGCTTACTTGATGCAAAACATCATCCTTGTCTCGAAGGAAATATTTCCATGATTTCTGTTTGCGATTTTCCTTTTTTCTTGAGTACACCATCTGAACTGGAATGACGGGTATTAAAATCCACTGTCTTTGCGTGGAAAGTTGACCATTGGTGTAATAGGCCATAAGCAGATGTGCCCTATCTGGCCGTAAAAAAGATGTGCATTTATACCCTCTTTTGTCACTCATCCATGATGCACACCCGGCTGCTACTCCCGTCGACACGAGAAAAGCTTCCCACCATGACCCGTATCAGTAGTATGACTACCACCGAGGAGTTTAACATAGTAATTACTATAGTAACAACTCCGAAGAAAGATAAAGAATTCATTTTGACTCAACGTTTCGGTTTATTGATCAAACCATCATCATGATAATAGCATCAAAGTCTAACAATCGTTAGGTGAAGTCATATTAGTAATATCGTTACTAAACTTGCCAAGAATAATGAAACTTGTCCGTAAATAACTATATTCAAACTTTGCCGGTAGTGTTTGTGGAAATAATCCCACGTGGTTGACATCTGGCATTATAGTATGCCTAATGTTCGTTAATGCCTTTTCCACATTGGTCACTTTGTGAGAATAATCTATCTGAACGGAACCTCTCGAGAAAGTTCCTCAAAGTGACAAATGTCACATTGGTCACTGTGAAATTACCGGAAAGGGGGTCCGTGCAGATTGGTCCTTTCACAAAACTACAACGGCTAAAGATAGAAAAAAAATCTCAATGGGAAATTCGCTGGTTTAGCTATCTCAATTTCGTCAAAATTGCCGATTAGTCACTTTGATAAATAAGCAGCCAAATGCTCCAACTGCAATGAGGTCCACATGGCCTCATCCAAAAACTAGTCATCTCATAAAAGGAAAGCGAATCCAAGTGCGAAAAAAAAAAAACGTGCGTTATATCGAAACACGGCGCCTTGCCTCTTCCAAGGGTCATCTCGGTTATACGCCAATGTCTGTTGCGACACAGATCTTCCTACCGTGGATAATTAGTGATGCCTTTGGAAGGGATGGAGGTAGGCCTCCTCCCTCTAAAGCTCGCAAACCTCCTCTTTCTCGAGGGCGGTCCAATGGCAACCACCCTCCGTTGAAACAGAACACAGAGCTGGTGGCTCGCCAAAACGAAAAACTCGACATTGAGTTTTATGACTGATTGTAAATAACTTTATCTGACATAGTTTTAAACACGATAGTTACAATTTTTAGATTCAAAATGAATTGATACATTGACATTTTATCCAATCCAATCTGATTTTAATTTGTCTTTAAATAAAGAGTTTGACTGTTCACTCCACACCGTACCTGAAATACCGCTGAATGTGGCGTAAAACACCAATCAATCCTGGGACAGATAACGAGCCTTCGAGTTGGATTGTTATTCTCTATCCCTTTGGCAGTTGTAGCGGTGTAGAAGCTGCTTGGAAACCAATAGCAATCTGTACCTGTTATTAATTAAAAAATATTGGTATCCAATTATACAGTCTTGTGACTGTATGACTTATCCATTATACTGCATCTACTGCACCACAAACAGTCTAAATATTCTGCAAATCCATATCCCCATGTCCTAGAACTAGCCACTTCCGCAATGCCTAGGCTATAAAACAGGGAGGGACTCGTTTTGTCATCAAATTTTATCCAACCAAAACAAACCGACGCTGACCTCTACCGGTTTGGTTCGCACAGAGACCGGCAAATGCAGCCATTAATGGTCAAGCTACAGAATTTGCCAGGAACACGGTTATATGAGTCAGTCCAATAAGCAGCACATAACTTCCAGATTTCGTGTATCTAGTTTTGTTATTGAAATAGTTGAGAAATGAAATATGCCAGACAATTTTATATGTACAAACAATACCTCTTATAAGTTAACATTCTTATATGTGCAGTCGCGCCATCAGCACAAATCAATTGATATTCGATTTTTATTTTGTGTGACTTTCATGTCTATTAGAAAATCAAATTACTTTCTTGTGCTGGCCGCATCAGGATAAAGTAGTACAACTAAGAATTCAGGTTTTGTCTTACATGGCGGACATTTTTCTGGCCTCCGATCAATCCATCTCACCCCTCAATAAATTGACAGACGTTAACATTTCTTGCACATTATCTCCTACAGATGACATTTAAAAAATGCAAATTGAACACATACGGAATGGTCATCCTTAGCATACATAATTTTTATTTCATTCTTTTGTTGTTATTTAAAGTCTGGTAGGGTCAGAAAATGAACAAGAAAGTGTTTAACCAAAATAAAGAACATTCTTTAAAATATGAACACTAAAATACCTTTGACAAGTCCTTCTGTTTTGCAGTCCAGTTGTGCATGTTTAAATTTAACGAACCTCTCTCCTTATGAGCTGTGAAAATTGGCAACATGGTTCAGAAGAGATAGCCACTTTTTCTGTGTCAGTGTACCCTCATTCCCACATGATCCAGTTGCCCAGAACATGTGATTTCAGATGGATTCCTTTTTTAAAACGTTTGTAATGCTTCTTCTGGTATTTAGTAAAAGCTAATCAGCATTGTAGGAAAGTTTAACGGTCACTTCCAGACCAAAGCACCTCTATGAGGTTCAACAATGAGTCACATTTGTCCTAATTATAAAATTGTGGCTTACATTTGCCACACATCAAGGTAATGACCTCGCAAGACTGTTAACACAGGATAACGGAAAAATAAATTGTGTAATTGATCGATTGGTGTTACGGCGGTGTATTTCCAAAGAGTTAACATTAAACAAGGACACAACAATACTGTTAAGAGTTCTATACAAATGGTATATTAGAAAATTGATGTTCCTTAGCTAACAGCATACATATACTTCTATTATACTGCCCGTATAGCCAGGGGATAAACATTATTCTTAAAGAATTTGCTATGACCAACATAAACGTAAAAGATTAATATATGATTTTTCTTTAATATATTATGAAAAAGTAATTTCACTTTAAATAAAGAAAACAAAAATTGCAAGTACTTATGATATCAGATAGTATTTTGATATTCATAATAATATTTCTCTTTCCTTATAATACCTAACTCACTGCTTTGTTATTGTTCTCCACACTGTAAAGCTCACAAGCACAGTGATTTCAATAAACTACTCACCTGAACTTGTTCGGTATGTAGAATTGTCTTTGTTTAAGGTCCATAACATTATATGACCAATACTTGGCCAAAAAACCAGGGGAGTCGCAACGGCCATTTCTTCCCACAACTAGAGATTTGCTAATAGGATTGGAAATCAATTTATCTTGATCCTCTAGCCACACATGGGATATTGTGGGTACAAGGTAGTACTTTGAATTTTATAGTAGGTCCTCTCAGAAATGGCAGGTGTATGAAACAACTTCATCACCTTGGGCGGGCTACTGAAGACAGCTGAAGCCATAAAGATATTGCCCCATTCTCATTTGTTGGTTGGACCATTCTCACACGTGACTTCCAGCACAATTAGAGCTAGTCCTCTGCCAATCTTGGGTACAGGTTCAATCAAACAAAACTCGTTAACTAATAGTTGTCTCTCTCTGAATGGAGAATTTCTGACGGTTTAATATTGTTTTCCTCTTAACTGTCAAAATCTGACAAATCTCTCTCAATTGAACTTGGGACTATAATGTGGATCTTGAGCTTCAAAACTTGGATGATCGTCCTTCTCGGTTTCTTAAAGGTCATGGTCCGAAAGGTCATCGCCAGAACAGTAATCGCACTGGAATTTGAGTAAGGTATCTTGAAGCTAGATTGCCTTTGGGTGGACCAGTCTCTTTTTTTTTTTGGTGGGTACACTGGTAACGTGAATTCTTACAAATGGTTTTCTGTCAACTTGGATAGACATATTTCTGGTGGTGGGCTGCTTTTTCTATGTGTGTGTTTAAGGGAAGAGCTTTAGAAAATTACGATTCACAGGGCAATTTCTCTACATTCATAAACTGGTGACAAACAAAACACATATCTTCTTCACCATTATTCTGAAGTATCTGTTAAATTGAAAGTAAAATAAATTGATATTCTCCAAACTGTTACTTTGTATTTGTAATAGCAATATGCTGTATGCTTACGGTAAATAAACACATTACATATGCTCATTACATATATATGTAAAAACAGAGGTAAACCATGTTACCTTTGACTGAAATTTAAACAATCCTTTTAAGTGTGTACTTTTGCCTCTCTTCTTTTTTTATTTTATTTATATATTTGTCACTTTAATGGGCGGCAGCGGAGGTGGTTCACTCTACATGTTGACAAAAAATGAGGTCACATAATTATAGCATTAACATCCATCTTTAAAAAAAACCTTCATATTCAATAGGGCAAGTAAATCACGTCATGTGATCTGCGAAATTTTTCATGATTCTCCCCACTTCCAGGCACACCCTTAATTCTTTCCAGTTCTGTTAAAATGATGTCAATTCTATGTTCCAGTCATATAGCTGCATCCACAAAATACAATTTATGTGACAGGCCCATTCCCAGTATTGGAACAGTTTGCCATTATGTAGCAGTTTTCGTGTATGTAGCCGTTTTCATTTTTATTGTGTTCACGTTAACAGCAGAATGGCGTTCATCACCAGTTGGTCACGTGCTGAAGGCCTGTGTCGCAACAGTCTTCGTGACATTGGTGTAGGACTAGGATGACCCTTGAACATCAGAGGCAAGGCGCCGTGCTTCGATAAAACTAACGTCTTTTTTTCGGACTTGATGGCTTAGATTTGCTTTTCTTTTATACAATGGCTACAGTCTTTGGAGGAAGCCTTGTGGGCATCACTACAGTTAGAGCATTTACTAGTGTTGTTGCAGTCGAATCCATCATGGCCTTTTCTGAAAGCATACCAAACCACCGCCACACTGGGTCTTACCGTGTACGAGTTTCTGACACTTCAAGCACCTTGTTGGGTTGGGGGTGAAGGTATTTACCCCATCCCGTGAGGACCAATGTAGATGTGGTCTGGAACTATAGTTGAATCAAAAGCTTTCAAGTAGGTGTTGAGTTTTATTAGGCTGTCATCATTTTTAGTTGTTAAGCGCTTAACGTTAGTTATACCTTGATCTCCTAACTCAGCACTCGGGCCGGTTGTGCAAAGCACCGTTATCTTTTAACGTGCTGTCATCTTCACTTAAACGGTCTGTTATCTTTAATGGCTTGCTATACTGTTGCTGAAAACTCGGTTATCTTTGAAGTTACTTTATTTTTCCGTTATCTTAAACGGCGGTAAGTAGGGTCTATTATCTAGCTAACGGAATAATTAACAGTATCCAAAATGGCGTTGATAGTACAATCGAATATAGCATTTATGCTCAAATGTTCTTACGAGGAAAGCTAGAGAGTACTACGAAATTAATCAGAGGTACAGGTTTCGGAAAGGTTCAGTTATTTTTAGTTGATTTACTGAAAGATGATATAAGCAGAGATACAAATAGAAATAATGCGTTGAGTGTTGAAACACAGGTGCTCGTGGCATTGCGATTTTTGGCTAGTGGAAGTTATTTGCAAGTAATTGGGAGCACAGTGGGGCTTGCCAAAAATGCAGTGTCTAGATGCCCGTTGAAAGTGTACAACTCTTGTAAATAAACGCGATCAATTTATTTCCTGGCCAATTTGTGAGGAAATTAAACTCAGGGTTACAAAAATAATTGTTTTCCTCTACTTATTTTTCAATTAATTGAATTTGGAATTTTGCTTTTTCTTTGCCAATCTCTTGTTTTATTTTATTTTGTAATACTGCATGTTTGTCAAGAACATCATCTTGGGTTATCTTTTGGAGTTTTATTTTTCTCTTAATAGGTTGTGGTACAAAAGTTGAGGAGTTGTGCTGGCTGTTGCAGGTTTGGATAGGTGTCGACTGGTATATATGCTGACTGGGAGTCAATCTGGATGGAAGAGTGGCGTGTAGAAGGCTGGTTTTGAGGGCTTGTCCAGATTGTGAAAAAATGATGAGGAGTAACTGAAAATGAAACTGTATGGGATGGATTGGTGATTTCTACTAGTGATGACGCGGGCTGAGATGATGCTGTATCTAGTATCATCGAGTATACTGGTGTCAGCGGACTTCTTAGACCTGCAAAATAAATACAATATAATAACAAAATATTTATACAACCAGGTTCTCATTAAATTTGTTTGTATTTGAAGAAATTTAAATATGGCTGATGTATCATTGTTTTAAATTAATAGTTTACAATAGCAGCTGGAAATTTTGTTGATTGTTGTCACTTCTTCAGAGAAAAGAATCTGTTTATTTTATGATGTAAAAAGTAATTTGTGTCTTTAGAAAATTATATTTACAAGTATGCTTCCAAAGAAGAAAGGAAATTAATCGGAAAGTAAAAGTTTTCAGTTCACTATGATATATTTTTCAAAATGTAACTGAAATAAAGAATCGAATTCCTTTACACTGAACCACCAGTCTGTGTTTTGTTTCTTTTTTATTAATTAAAAGAGAATAAGAACACAGTCTAAATGCAGCAGTGACTTGTTAGTCCTTTCAAATATTTTCAAGATATCTTCAGTATCATTCTGATAATATATATAGTTTAGCTGTTTCTCTATACCACAAACAATGTACGGAAATGATGCAAGGAAATATTAAATCTGTATTTTTCTCAAAGTTTTCCCTATATTATTTTTGCTTGTTCAAAGATAAATCACAACATTTATTACCATTTGCAAACACATTGCTGCAATAGACTGTAGACCAATGAAATTAGGTTACAAATCTACGTCACATACTGACACAAGTAAGTTTCAATTCGATTTTTTTTATGTTTGATAGACCAGTGTAAAATATATAGTGATTACCTTATTTGTATTTTGAAATGAAAGGTTACAATGAAATGATAATGTATTCATCAGACGTGAAATGTCAAATAAATTCTTCACAAGTCAGTGAGTTCAAAAGTGCAGCAACAACAGTCGTCTGTTTGTCCCAATGTTGATCTTTTTAATCGGTGATCAATATCCGTGTAAGGATTCATTTTTGTCTGTTTTGCTTTAAAAGTTTTGTTTATCTATTGTTTTGTGTGGACAATGTAGCAAAATAAATCAGTATTCTTACCGGAATTTACGATGACACAGTCTATGCCATCAGGAATGCCACTGAAGCTGGCAGTATCTTTCGTCGAGTCAATAATCCGAGTCGTAGCTTCGCTTGGTTCGGCTGGAGGTGGCTCTCCACCTGTTATTTTCTAGGTCATTCTATATTCTGTGAAATGTTTTTGCCATATTTCCCCACTTTTCTCAAACTTCCCTGACAGACTTTTCCGCTACACCTTTACTGTTGACGGTTTCGTTTTTCCTCTTGTAAGTGACGATATTTGAAAATTTGTTTTGTAAGACAGAGGAATTCAACTCCACTATGGACTGGATAACATTTTCCTCGGCAATAATGAAGTTCTTTGGACGAACCTTTCGGAAGTTTGACATGGTATCTTGACTGGCAGCCATTTTATTACATCACAACAGGATGTTTTAGTTTTTGTTAAAATGATGCATTATCGGACAGATAAGTTGGTTCTATTAATTAACTGAAATAAATCCGTTTGCTAACTAACTGCAAACTATGCCTTTCGGCAACAGCAGTTTAACGGCCAATTAACTAACTGCACGTTGAGAAATATCGAGTCATTAGCATTAAGCTTAACCGTAAACTTAACAGAGCTTTGAACAACCGGTCCCAGATCTCTTCCTCTGATAGATCAGAGGGCTCTGTCCCGGCTGTTAAGTGATCGATGTGGTGTGACTGTCACCGGTAACTCCAACATTTTCTTACATTTAAATAGGTTAACCGCCTGTTGTTGTCTGCTGAATTCCACAAGATTGTCACCAGAGCGCATTTTGGTTACATTTTTAAGGGTCCCTCCAGTAATAAGTGTTTTGTTCAACTTTAAAGGCGATATTTCAGCTACAGATTTTTCATTTTGACTACTTATTACTATGAATTTAGGCCAGTTTTCTTTTTGGTTTACTTTTTTTTTTGTTCTCGCCAATATTTGTAGGTATGGTTTAAGAAGTCAGCGTAAATGTTTCATAACTCATGTTCCCCACCCGCCACGGAGTGCCAACAAGGGCGATCCCTCTTCAAAAATATATTTTGATTTCCCATTTAATTGGCCCATGAGCCACCGCCTTTCTGCAATCATCTTAAGATATGATGGGTTGAAACTTTTTCTATAAATATCATTATTTCTTCCAATTATGGTTTTATTAATTTCGAAGGAAATAATCTTGGATCCCTGCAAAGGGCGGCAACAAGCCGATTAAGCAGATCGGGCCAATCTGACTACCCGTCTAGAAGAATATAGAGCAAAAGTGAAGTGTAACCGAAAGTGTCTAAGGCTGTTCCGACATCCAATTTTTCATGTCCGAACATCCTTCGACACTTTCCGTACCGGTACAGTTATCTCAGAGGTAAATGGAAGAAATAATATTACACAAAAACGTGTAGTGTAAACCGCCGGATGTTTAGTGCGCATGCGTGGAAATGAACCAAAGTACTACACGGATTTGAATTTTTTTTTTAAACACCCATCCAACAAGCCCGTTTCTCGAGTGAAATTACCTTTAAACACAACACTGTTTCTTTTATATATATGACTTGTTGCAAATAATTCAAATTTCGTCCCCTGTAAGTTTTTTAATAATGATGTAGCTCCAATGACGTCATCATATCAACACAAGAATAGCCTTAAATAAACAATAAACACGTGAAGAACTCGGTCATATGATGAAAGTAAATTCATGCGAGTTACCTCCCTTGAAATGGACCGCTCTACATCAGACATTATTTACGGCAGCTGAAATGGCCAAGGATCTTCAGGTCTGCGCAATATTTGAAATAATGTCTGAATTTGCTTTCTAAACCCATTTCGCATAATTTTTATGAACTTACGTGCAGCAGAATTTCGTAAACTTTCGTTCGGTATAAAAATGCATTCTCCATTCTCGATAATCCATTCAAAGTCTCACGAGATTTTGCGATGCTAGTCACTTCTCAATCTCTGCTTCATCGAGACAACACGTAACCACGTAACGCTCTGTTTTTTAATGGACATTAGCATCCAAACGGCCTGAAATACGAGCCAAACAATCAAGCCAAGCGGCCTCAGACTGTAGCCAAACGGCCCCACAATATAAATGTAAAGAGCGGAAAACCTCAAAAAGGAGAAAACTGTCTTTTAAAGACAGTCTAAGAGACTGAAGAATCGTCGGACAGTGATTTATCTTCAAATGGGCCAATTGCGTGAAATTCTCATGAATTTGATATGTCAGACATGACTGGGTCTTTCCTGGTTGGGAACCGCCCCTCGGTAGTATTCATCGAACAAAACAGCATATTTGTTGTTTTGGGGGTTTTTTTGGCAACTGAGAAGGCAATACGAACGTAATATTATTTTTTGGTTCAGAGACAGGCCGTATTTCTTAAGGTTTCGTACAGCTGGACGTCGTATCTCTATTGGCTGTATACAATTCAATATCATACGTATTCGTATCTTTAAAGAGTACATCTTACCTTAAAAGTAGAATATCAGTGGCCATTTGGTTAATTGATGGCTTTATGTTACATCGAGATAAGTAATTCGGTGGTGGTTTAATGACGGTGAAGATGACCGAGTGGATCTTACCTCTTTAGTGTGGAGTATATGTGATCATTTGATGTTACGCATAGAGCGAAGTTATTGCAAATCTTTTTGTGTTCTGAACCCTCTTACCACCATCAACAAGATATATTTATTAACTAAATGGTTCACGATAGGCCAATAAATAACGATTGTAAACATAAACAGGATTTATCTTCTTGTAATGCAGCAATGTTTCCCTGAAGTACTTCGTGGTATTAGGCAAGACCTTCGAACGTCTCTCCAACCGGAAACTATTGATTAGAGTCTTAAACGTTCTGGTTTTCCTAAAATGTGCTAATGGCTGATATTGAGAAAATATTCAGCTACACATCTAATTATAAAACTATTACCAGTGTATGGTAATTCTGATTCATTATAATCAATAGAAGATTGTCTGCTTCCATGGTGATAAGAATTACCCTTAAACTTGTCCATTCAGTAACGGTCGACAGCTTACGTGTTTATTGAATAACATACAGTTGGTTCCTAAACAGATTTCAATAGTTCCATGTGTAATTTTAAATTGAAATGTCTACATTTCACTATTTCTTTAATATCCTTTATATATATTTCTAAACGCAATCACACTGGCACGGGGAGGTAGATTAATTAAAATCGATGAATCATCCTATGTTCTAGATAAACTCACAGAGATAATTTTTAAAAAAAACATAATCTCTTGATGTTTTATGGGCAATCTAATTAAAATCAGATCTAAAAAAAAGGCTCCCCGTGTTTTGTTTGTGGCGATATTGAGATCTAACGCAATCACCTTACTTATAATGTCGATTGGTTTCTTAAACTGACCAATCATTGAGCTGCTTCTCAATTCTGGTTTGTAAAAGCCGAAGAATTCCGCCGACCAACCGAAGTTTCCCCGACTGCGTATTTTCACGGATACACGCACAGCCAACAAACACCCTTCATAAAATAAACTTTGAGTGGAGCTGCATTTTCCCATTTTTACAATGTGTGACTTACAACAACAATACGAAGGAAAATTGGACAGCTTCTGTGCGTTTTGGCCAAATTAGGTGTTAACCATGGCCCTGTGTTTTTATTGGACAACTGAAATTGTGACCTTTCGTGAACCCCAGTAAGCTTGATCTAATTGAACAATATACGTAGAGTAATTGCGTTAGATCTCAATAAAGCGACAAACAAAACACGGGGAACGTTTTTGAGATCTGATTTTAATTCGATTGTGTTATGGGTAACCTACAGACATACCGAGAGAAGGTAATGAACATAAATATGGTGTATAAGTATTGTTAAATATGTAGCCAACAAGATTTTCGGCATGGGTTAGGAATAAATCAGCATACAAATTGGTATTTCAGAGAATATATATGTTAACGAGAACGGGTGTTACAACCTGTCTGATACAGAGGGAAATCATCTACCTAAATTTTGGACAAATGAAGATAGAAACAATTGCTTGCCTCCTTTATATATTATATATATATATATATCGAATAATATGTATATATTTTGAATGAAGAGAGAAAAATTTGCTTATATGTTCGTTACACTAAATCGCCTAGAAACAATAATCCTAGCTACTGAGGGCTATTGTCCTGGGAAGCTGATTTTTGTTTGTCCCTGTTGTTACATCGACATGAACCTGCCTTGATAGTAGCATGTAGTGGCGAGGATAACTGTTTCTGAACGCTGCCGTATAATTCTCCATATACCCAAATAGTAGAAGCAAATTACTGAAATGAATTATTAATTTGGTTAAAGAAACAAATATTGAATAACTGTTTTATAATCTATCTGAAGCAGTGTTTTTTTGGCGCCACTTCAATTTGTCATAATGTTATAGCCTTCACATTCACAGTCCATCTCCTCTTACTACTGATATTTAAATTGGCCCATAATTCTATCTTGTGATAACTTTTTAATAACTAAAATTAATCGTGCAATAAGTGGCACCTGGTTGAAATTGACGAACAGTTCCCTTTAGCAATACAAAATACCCAACAGAGGAAATAATTGTGTTCATAGTTAAACTCAACAAGGATATCAGTCGGGAAACAGGTGACAATTTAATGGTATTGAATAAACTGTCACCAATTATAAATATTCCATATATTTTTTAACGTCTTATAATATTGTTTGTTTGATTGGGATTTAACGCCGTACTCAAGGGTATTTCACTTAAATGACGACGGCCTGTCCACTACACACATTAACTTGCCTTGTTGTGGTGGAAAGCCGGGAGGGGAAACCTCGTAAAAAACACACCCACAATTGCCAAAGTAGGATTAGCAATTAATAATAATTAGAACGTTGAATAGGGTATTGTGTTCGTTGATTTTTTTATTGAATTAAACAGTTACAATTTTGAAAATAAATAAAAAAGTATAAAACTTTGAGTAAAATTCTTTCATTTTACCAGAATGACACACACACCGTTTTGAATATAAAACCTGGTGGTAATAAAACCCCTTAGGGCTTGTTCTATGTTAGGAGTTCGCTTCTTTGTATAATTGTAAGGAGGTTAAGAATGAACAAACCAATCGTTACCAATTGTTTTTATTCTTGGCCATTTTAACTCTATAACGTTACACTGTAAATCCTTACAGTACATGCGCATGATACAAAATATACATCTGGAAGAGGACGCAATGCCATGGAAAACAGTTTTTGTATTGTTTTTTTTTAATTATTATATATTAACCCACACGTCTATGTATTTTTTGACCGGTCTAATTCTGATACATTGTTTTTGGTATACTGACCACACCCTCTGAATATATTTCTGTAAAACCAAATCTACGTATGTAACTTTCATATGCCACGGTGACTATCGTCTTGTCACCTACTGGTGAGGTGTTAAGTGACCAGCGTTAATTGAGTGCCAGCAGGTGTCCATTAATTATAAACCAGACAACCCAACATGTCACAGAAAGTTTAACTGGATTATTTGATGGAAACCAGACTTTTTATCACAATGCTAGCAATATTATCAACTATTTTGACTTCCTCGAACTTTTTTCTCTTCTGATGATACTAGTGCTCGGTATTCGTCCACCCACTCCTAGGTAGGCCTGAGTGCTCCATTATGCCTTGGACACGACTGGCTTTACGTAAAGAAGTTAATTCCATGTCTGAAAAACTAAATCTATGACCATATGTAATCCATCCGAATACCGACCTCTCCCCCATACACACTACACACAAATGTCGACAATTTATACCTGGACGGTCGACAAATTGACTGTGTTAATGATATCAATTCCGGGAAATAATATTAAATCATCATCTTTATTACTTGCATGATATAAACTATGTATATATATATCAAGCAAAGTTGCACACAATATTGGAGTACTGAAACATATTACGAACACCCTCAATGGGAAAACATTATAACCTTTAAAGTCTCAATGGGAAAACGCTATTAACTCTTAACAGTCCCGATGGGAAAATGTTATCATTTTATAACAAGTACCTTTTTTTCCCATATCTGATATGTATTCTTATTTCGATTTGTGTAACACAGTCTATATATATATTCAACTACTCATAATACTACAAAAGGGTGCTTAAAACCATTTTCCCGCGAACTTTATCTAAAACACTGAACCACCTTTTGTGAACGAAAGATTTTTAACGTTAAACAACTGAATCAATAGCTTGTAATACCCGTTCCTCGACATTTCCGCCACCACCATGTACTGCTACCAGGAAACGGTCATATCGGTTTCAATCAATCAATCCGATTTTCAGTCTCATTCTTCAAAGACCGTATGGTTTAACAAATCTGTCCTGCTATAGGCTCAAAGCAAATATTGTGCCCTCAGTTGAACGGACAACCAATCCCTAATAAACTGTATTTGTCAATGTCCTTATTCAAATAGCAGCAGGGGGGGCTAGCAAAGTAATTCTATTAGGCGGCGGAGGCGGCCGCGGAGGCCCCCAGCGGTAGTACGGGG
>JAQQZZ010116959.1:0-14888 GCA_030265115.1 Mopalia vespertina | reverse complement strand
CGACAGGATAACAATCATAGAGCAACAAGACAGTAAATCAGCTAAAGCTCAAGACAACATAACGACCAAAGCACAACAAGACAGAATAACAATGATAACACAACAAGACAGTATAAATATCATATCACAAAAAGACAGCATAACGACCAAAGCACAACAAGACAAGATAGCAATCATAGCGCAGCCGGAAAGGACAGCAATCATAGCGCAACAAGACAGGACAACAATTATAGCGCAAGAAGACAAGATAGCGCTAATAGCGCAGCAAGAAAGGAGAGCAATTATAGTGCAACAAGACAGGATTATAATCTTGGTGCAACAAGACAGGATAACGATTATAGCGCAACAAGACAGGATAACGATTATAGCGCAACAAGACAGGATAACTATCATAGCGCACCAAAACAGGATAACAATTAGAACAAGACAGGATAGCAATCATAACACAACAAGACAGCATAACGTCCAAGGCAGAACAAGGCAGCATAATAATACTAGCCAAACAAGACAGGATTAAAAAAACCGTTGATCAAGACAGAATAATAATGATAGCACAACAAGACAGCATAAATATCATAGCGCAACAAGACAGTACGGTATAAGAATCATAACAAAGACAGCATAACATTACAACGTAAAGCACAAGAAAATATAACAATCAAAGATCAACAAGACAGTCTAACAACCATACTAGCACAACAAAACAATGTAACAATCATAGCACAACAAGACGGTAAAACAACCATATCACAACACGACGGCATAACAATCATAGCACAACAAGGCAGTATAACAATCAAAGCACAACAAGACAGTATAACAACTATAGCACAACAAGGCAATATAACAATCATAGCACAACAAGACAGTATAACAACCATAGCACAGCATGGCGGCATAACAATCATTATAAGACAAGACAGTATAACAATCATAGCACAACAAGACAGTATAACAATCATAGCACAACAAGACAGTATAACAACCATAGCACAGCATGACGGCATAACAATCATATTAAGACAAGATAGCATAACAATCATAGCACAACGAGATAGGATAACGATCATAGTGCAACGAGATAGCATAACAATCATAGTACAACGAGACATGATAACGATCATAGAACAAGACAGCATAACAACAAATAGCACAACAAGACATCGCTACACTGAATCATAGCGCAACAAGACAGGATAATATTCACAACGCAACAAGACGGAATGTACAATCTCGAATACGGTTTAAAATGCCACAGCAAAATGGGTTGTTTTTCGCCACTTGCCTGTAGGTCAACCCAACATGCAGATCAGGCTGCTACTAGTTATCTTAATATTGATCAATTTACAAGCCATACATTGAAATGTTTGAAAGCCGCAGATCTCGGATACTTATTGGTTATGTACAGCTGGTTATGTTACCTTAATACAAGAACAGGAGCCAGCACATATATGTACATATCCAAGCTTGCGATAGCTGCGCTGTATAAACTATAACCCGTTCATGATTAAAATTGTGCGTGTAGTAATAACTCTGAGCGCCTTGTAACTTACCCCAACAAAATAGACGAACAGCATGAAGACTGTGTAAAGTAGCTTGGTAGACCTCTGCACCGTTATTTCTGTTTCCTGTGCTTCTATAACGATACATGGCTCCGATAACGGGGCTCGTTTTTCTGCCATCTTGGTTAATCGACAGCCTGTCTCTGCAATCTGATGTGTACATGTAGGTAAAACGTGGGCTAGCAGTGTGAGCGTAACATGTCTAACAGGATCTCGAACACTTGTAAATAGTTAAACGAGACATCACCACAATGCCTCTTCCAATTCAGGGCACGGCATTATGAGGCTGTCCTTCTGGCGAATAGTATATATTTATTCGAAGAAGCAAACAGTTGGGTAGTATAGGGTAAAATGGTCTCCCGCTTTTCATATACAAAGCGGCTTATGGTTAACACTATCTGGACTTGATTTCGCAGTTGTTAAGGTGTAAAGTTTAAGAATCTTCCAAAATTAATTTATGGATTAGATCGACCGGTCAACCGACCGACCGATTGATTGACCGACCGACCGACCAACCATTGATCGATTATCGATTAACACTGTATTAATAAATAACCAATAACTCTTTCAATCCATCAATCGACCAATCTTCAAAGCAGGCATGATAGATTGGATATATATTAACATAAATCAATTTTAATTTTTGGATTGTTTATCAATTAATATTTTGATTGATGAATTAATAAATTATCAATAAATACTCCATCAACAATCCATCCATCAATCAAACACGAATGATCCATCACTCAGTCACAAATTAATCAGTAAAAATCAAGCCCCCATCATCCATCCACCGCTTAAGGATCCATCGGTGACACATTGACCGGTTGATCTATGATGTATGTATGAGTGGATGATAGATGATTGCTGTATGAGCGGCTTATCGATGATTGTGGTTACTATCATCATCTATTAATAATGGTCATCTATTAATCAATGGCCACATGCTGTCTTGTCATCCAGATAAGTGAATGATACTATTGACAATGAACCAGGTTTTGACAAATAGTCCCAAGTACTCACATGCAGCTCTGATAAATCACAGAACATGCATTTGAGTATAATAGTGGTTTTCTTAAAAACCAAAGAGTGAGTTGCAGATTGTAAAGATTCGGCACATATGTATTTTAAATACATGAAGATAGAAAAATTGACTTGCCTCCATCGGCATTCGAACCGGGACTTTCCAGACATACAGTGTTTGTGAAAAGCGGAAGACAAATGATCTGGTCCGGTTATCTTATACAACTATTCATTCGTATTTCTTCCACAGTTTATTGAATTCTATATTAATTTTGGATCGAATTTTTCTGTGTTGGTTAACGGAGTAGCGATAAGCAGATGAACTGTACCAGAGAAACACGATAATAATGCCAGCTTGTATTTGATATCCAATATTTTAAAGTATTTACAGAGGACAAATTCATGAGGCTATTTCTGCTCCTTTCTAATGCCCGTTTTTAGTTGAACCATGACAGAATAATTTGATTGTTACACATTTGTTAGCTGTGTTCTAAATAAAATTTCCAGATTAAGATTTATTCCAAACGTTTCCGAGTATGGAGACGTTATGGCTACTCTACAGACATCTCGAGATAAGGTTATAATATTTTTCGTGGAGTGTAACACGCATAATAAGTATGTAGCACAAGGGGTGGTGGTGATGGAGGAGATGTAGTTTTAAAATTAAATTTAAGTTCATGCTGCTCTATCGATAAAACCAGTTAAGATCTGCGAGCCAGTAAGTCTACTTAATTTAAAACTTGAGCCTTAAATCAAATAACACAATTTGGGTCGTTTGCACTCTGTAGCTAGCTATATATAGTGAACGTTTGTCTCTCTGATAAGTAGAGTATATAGTAGAATATGTAGAATATATATAGCCGTAATATATTTCTTAAAAGGTAATCAAAACTAAAATCAGCAAATCATCTTATGTTGTAGATAAACTTCCAGAGAAAAGTTTCTAAATAGATCTTAATCTCGAGTTGTGATAGGTAACATACAGAAATCTTGAGAGTAGGTTATGACCATTAATTGACATGTACCCCAGAAGGGATTTTTGGTTTCAGCAACATATTGTTTCAGACACTTCATACAAGTTATAAGGTGAACCATATTTTCTGAATCACAATTTAAATTGTCTTACAAATAAAAAATACATGTATATAGTTAACATATCCATAGTTTTCTATTATAGGTTAACGCACACATCCTACGTTATCAGTAGTCCGGAGCCAAACTGGCTGCCGACTACATATAACGCACAAACCCTACGTTATCAGTAGTCCGCAGCCAAACTGGCTGCGGACTACGTATAACGCACAAAAACAATTAATACATAATAACGTTGAAGCCTTCCTTATTATGTATTAATCAATACGACCTGAGATACGCATTCTATACTACTTCAGTGCCACAGTCAAGCTTGATGGATACGCAGATGATCTCTAATGAGTGACTCGGATATATTAAATATAGGAAAGAAGGTACATGAGTTTCATAAATGTGATATCCGTGTCACAAATTTGAAGTTCTATTTATCCCATATATGTCAGTTTTGTATGAATTGAAACAAGATATCAATGTATTCGCTTATCCCTTGTACTCCAAGAAACTACCCAGCTAGCAAATATCATATGGCCCAGATCTGCAAAAGATCTTCTAGACGTGTGGTACAGATCTGTGATTTCAACTGGACCAGATCGATGGCAGATCACAGTGCTAATCTGGACAGATCTGGAGCTAGGCCTGGCAAGTCAAAAAATGTATTCTGGGCCAGATATGTTTATGTCTTGTTTTGTCTTTGTTTGTTGGCATTGGCGTCGAGGATCGTTTCTTTCGCCCATTGGGCTGGCACGCCGTCATACGTGAGTGTAAAATAACCTTTAATACGACGTTAAACCCCAATCGAAAGAATAAGTGGTTTGCCAAAAGAGGAGTTATTTTAAGTGAATTTCAAAATATTTCAACTCGTGTAGAATTTTGTTTTATTCTGGTAGAAATTTGTCCTTTGTCAATTGAAAGTTGACAACAATATAAATATAATTCATTCCCAAAAAATTATTAAAAAATATTTATCATTGCACTATGAGCCACCGACTGTTTGTATAGGTTTGGATTAAACATTACTATATCGGTATTGACGTCACATTTGGTGGATAGGAACTACTTGATTGTAAACAAAATACATAGTGCTTCAGAAACATTTGAAAATGATACAGTTATTTAGTTTTTATTGTCTGTTATTCAGAGCTATTAGATGAGAAAGGAACCTCCGGATTGAGATCAGGAGATGAATTATCTGAATTAAACCCAACCGAACAAAGTGAACAATGGTCCACGGAAAAAGGCGAACAAGAAACGGTCGTAAAAGAAGTAACCCCAGCAAAATCGTTTTCATGTACAAGTAAGGCTTTTGATGTGTTTGTGTCGAATAAATCAGATATTCAGTCTTTGGAGATTTTACCTGCACCAATAGTCCCTAGACCCGCATGTATCAATCGATGGCATACAGGTTTACCATTCGTACATGCTCCTCCGAGTTGTCTCTTTGTCTATGTGACGTTATTAGGTCTACTTGTCGTTTTCCACTTGACCTCCATGCCTTTCCACGGTTTACCGATCGACCCGAAACCTAACACTCGACCCAAGGCCTACAGACTGTGTACAGCTATGCACCTTGCCTCAAGGCTTACACTGTGTGTGTTTAAGTCTATAAATGACCATAATCCTACCAATGAATGTAACCAATCACATGTGGTCCTACCACTCGTCACCAGGACTACCATTCTTCGCAAAATCTACCAATGATTATTATATCTGGAAGCTGGCCTGTGGCCTAGTCCAATAAACCAGTCGTTTCTGGGCTTAGCAGTGGTTTTTATGCCTACTGATTGTCTTGGGCCACCATTGGAAAATTGACAATATTTACGCCAATGTGCTGTGAACAAAATCACCGAATAACTTTAAACTTGTGCTGTAGCTAGAAGTTGATCGGTTGGCTGGATTTCACCAAATTCCGTAAAACATGGCCGCCATTGCATAATTTTTTACAATATTCACATCGGTATGTGTTATTGACACAAGAAATGAGAACGAATTTAAGTATTAATGCTTAGACAACAAATGGGATGTATTTCACCAAATTCCGCCAATCTCACTCGATGAGCAATTTTATCAGATTCATATCTCTGGCTAAGGGCAGTTTGATTGGAGAGTAGCAATGCTGTCTTTACTGTAGCACCGGCGCTTTATCAGCTTTCAGACTTTATCAAAACACTTCACATACAATAGTTGTGCAAGTCTCCATTGGAATGTATAGCCGTCATACAAGTGAAATACCCTTGAACACGCTGTAAAACACCAATCATCAATCAATCAAATCAAACCTCCGTTCTTGTGTTTTAATAATCTTCTTCATTTGAGACCAAGGATGTGGTTGTAATTAATAAAGTTCTACAAAAGGATATGGCTGTAAATGTATATATTTGTGTTATTCACGTCAGTATGTATTTTGAACACCATAACTGGAACACAAATTCACCTATCCACTTAAAACTTGGAATGCCGTTTCACTCTCGTTAAGTCAATGAATGGAAAGACACTGACTTGAATATCAATCGATTTACTTAAATTTTATCTGATTCATTTTATAACAATATAATTTCTGGATGATATTGTTACGTTACCCCACCTCTAAATGTTGTTCAAATCTTTTTTATACGTTTTATTAATTTGATCGTTTTCTATTTTTCGTGTTGTTAAATTATATTCAAATTTGTATTAGTATACTTTATAGAGTGTTTTCCCTGCCTGCTATTTGGTGTCTCGACCTGTTGCCCTTCACCTTGGCGACGGGCCTGTGGTACAATGCCACACAGGATTATACTACGTTATGAAACCTGCTCGTCTTGTCAGAATTCCGAACATTCATATTTCAGCGAGAAGCATATCTCCAACTTTATGCCCACCGAAGCCATTAGAGATCAGGGACTACCAGGCAGAATTATGTGAACGGGTTACAGATGGAAAAAGTACTGCCATATTTACTCCACGAGACAGTGGAAAACAATTTATAGAACTAAACATTATTAAGGTAGGAATGGGGGAAAATATGAATGCGTTACTCCAGCGTTCTTGGTTGAGATATTCATTAAAAACTTTATCGATATCATTCTATCACAATGACAAATTAGTATAAAATCTATGTGAGAGGGGAATATTGTAGACATGAGCTGTATATCACAAAAAACAAACAAATCACGTTAACATAGCATGGCTACCACGGTTACCTTTTGTTCTGCAGGGGACACACGAGCGAATATAATCGCCCGATCGCGGCGATTGTTCCAATCGGTGAAAAATTCAGGCCGGCGACAGCGGTTATGATCGCCTAAGACGTCGGAGCAAACAAGTTTGATATTTTCGGCCGACTTTTAATCACCAGCGATTGATTGTCCTAATCTATTTTTGATGAGGAAATAAATTTCCGTTTTAGTCGCCATATTGGACAAATCACATCAATTACGTTGCTTTTTGTTCGGGAAAAAATACTCCGGATCTTGTGCGCTCAAGTAGACCGAAAACCTTCGATGGCGAATTCTCTGGCAATCAGATCGCCGCAATTGGGCGTTTGTATTCGCTCGTGTGTCCCCTACATAACATAAAACAGGTAGAAGATCATAAAAATTGCCGCAAACAGGTTAATTCAGTCTGTTTGTGTTATAGAGCAGACTTCTTTAGCTGTGGAGCTGTATCTAAACCACACTTTGTTCAATCAGGACGCTCATACATCGGCATGGCGAGAAAGCTCTATATCATTTACATTGCACTTAAACGAGCAAAGACTGCTAACTCACTTCGAAGAAAATGTAATCTAATTTGCAACGGAGCAAATAATAGTAACTGTCTTTTTACGCGATTGTTTTCAGTTTTTCTCTTATGTTAGCAAAACTATACTTTACCAGCCCCGATTTTACGTCCCATTCCTGCCATGGTCTTAAAGAACGGTCATCAAGTGGATTTAAGATAGCCCGAATCGCGGTCTTCGCGGTCAAAAGACGGTCCATGTATTCTTTCGCGGTATGTTCATATATCAGTGTTTCGGCGTGATTCGGCAGTCTTTGCTGGTTGTGATATGCTTCGTAGGTTTTACTTAGCATACGCTATTGTTGCTAACAGAAAATGGAGAACAAAATAACCGGTAGCGTTTATCATGGGACATGTAAGGAACAGTAAATTACATATGGCTCTCTAGCTGCACACAAAAATGGTTGTTTCTATGTCAAACCTTGTATCATTTACAACAGAATCATTTCACGGGACAATCACTGGGAAGTCGAAAAGTGGCAGTTGTTTTCCCCAAAAAGGAACGAGCACGGACGTTTTACCGGAGATGTCGTGTTTTTCTTCACGAGTGCAGAACAACTTTAGTTGAGAATGGTACTTTTGACGATAAGCAGGTACAGGATTACGATGTCATTGTTTATAGAACAAAGCCCACTTGGACTAGCGTACACCTAAACGCTCCACGGTTCACTCTGTTTATTGTAGAACTTCCTCCCAGAGCTATTTGCCATGAAGAACAGATGGTAGATCTCGAAGCAGAATTCAATCATCTTATATTAGAAGATTACCCCCAGGTTTGTTTGTTTAAATCTATTCGAGTCTTAGAGGTTTCTCCTAGTGGGTCAATGGCCAATACGACTGAAGTGAGCAGATTGTTTTTAATAATTAAAAGTTGTAATTAACCTGCGTAATCTTGAAATGAGTCTGTAAACATCGGTTCAATGGCAACCTAACTTCAGATAATCATAGTGTGTAATCTTGTTATCAACTGCACATTTTCTTTTTTCAAATATTTAATAACCTGAATAACCACAATATGTCTGTGATGTTAACAAAACGCGCAAAAACAAAAACAACTTGTTTATGATACTGGGTTACATTCCTTAGTTATGTATTGAAACTTTTATCTATGTGTTGCAGCTTGTTGTTATGGTTACGAGACATATTTGTGACAAAGACCACCCTATGAATTCCCTCATTAAAGTCATACAGGTTTTAGCTTTGTTTGGAATACAGAGGATTTCAATAGTTAAAAAAAACCTAGCATCATTATCAGAACATTGTAATCTACCAGTCATAGGTGAGCACCTTAGTTCCGAAATATAAAAATGAATACTAAACAGTTGTGTTAAATAAAGCACAATTTGAACATGCTACTGCTATCACCACACAATATTGTGCTAATTACATAGAGCGATTACATTGTCTCCTTGAATACGTTTGTTGGCATACGGTTAAGAAACTGTTGATATTTCCAGTTGTCACCTTTTTACAGTTCTCTGTTGAAATGTCTACCCATGAAAGTCAAAGTCCAACAAACCGTCTACTCTTCTCGTTAACGATCTGATAGACACACACCTTCATTGACAACAATGTAATAACGTCCATACTGGAGGCTACTGTCGCGTTCTCTAACGTAACGTAACTGCCTGGGCTAGTTAAACAATGTCACAGCATAGGAATGAAACGTTTCCTGCAGCGCCCAGTCTGAACAAGACACAATCGTCGCGTTGCGTGTGGTGTGGATTGGGCGTTAGTCACCAAACAATCCACATACGGACAAATAAAGACTTCCTGTATGTCTGACACACCGATATATGGTTCAACGACTTGCCAAATGAGTTCACAAATAACTGTTAAATTGACTAAAACTGCTGATTTGTAAATTGTAAGCAACTCTACTGTGGCCGAAACTCATTTGTTTATATTTTATTGAAACTACGTATGGGCGGGGTTTTTTTTGTGTGTTTCTGACGTCACATATACTAGATGCAAGAAAACTTTCTAGGTATTTGGTGTGTTTATTTCTTTAAATAACGTTGGGGTTGTTATCTGTTTGTCACATATAAAAAAGACATACATATATATTTGTCTGTTAAAAATACACTTTTTTAGTGAACTTATGTCAGTGCTTCTCGTAGAGAAAGCGTTCGCCGCCTTTTCCTGGATTAATATTTAGGGCCGTTCTAACGCAAGCCCTAGTGGACTCTGTAGGTTCCCTCGTACTTAAAAATCTTATCATCAATTAGCCTAGCATCTGTGTTCATCAAACAATTAGTTGGTATCATGCCCCAAACTCAAAGTTTTTCGTTTCCAAAAATGACATAATGCACGAAAATATAGAACTGTAGACATGATAATATCAATTATATCATAGAAACACTGTGTATTTCGTCACGGTTTTGTCATGGATGTTTTCTGATTTCAGACAAGCGACCAATAAGTAGTAGAGCTGATAATTTTCAAAGAGAACGGATTCTTTTTCTAATAGACAAGTTGGAACAACTGCTTAGGGAAAAACATCAACGCTGCAGCGGTATATTAACATATTTCCATATCCAATCATTCTTATTAATTTCCCTTTCGTCGTATATCTCATTTAATGTGTCTCCAAACATCCTGTTCCAAGATGATCAATCAAATTTTTTAGCCATTAATTTGATATAGCAATTACCCGCAAGGTCGTTACCAACAATGCCAAAACTCCTAACAGCTTTTCTTGAAGTTTCTTGAAGAAATCAAAGAATTTTTCAAAGGATATCACTACTTTTTGTTAAATTTAAATTGACTTAACAGAGCTCTGATCAAGCAGTCTTCTCAGTTTTTTAAACTGCATGTAGTGTACAAACAACGTCTGGTCAGTGATAGTGTTAGGATGTTTTATACTCCTCCAGATCCTCCTCCTTCCAATTTGTCTGAATTATCCTCACCTCCTTTGGATAAAACATCAGTGCTCTACATGGCTTGGCTGAAGACAAACTCTGCAACTCTGAAGACTATGTCTAAATCATTAGGGTTTTTACCCTTTTTCTCAATCTTGCAGGTTAGTATATGTTTTCTGAATATATAAGCTTAATACCATACACAATTGTGAACTCATTGCTCGGCGTAAAGCTGATAGTTCGAACTAGTGTTCAGATTCATGAATAGGACATCGACATAAGACATTAAAATCACTCTGAATACGTTCGGATTAGCTTCTTTTAATTAGTACACGAATACCTGTCATTCGACTACACACAGGGGCGCAACCTAATTTCCTACTTGTAACCACATATAGTTTTGCATAACGTATCAATGTGTGTATCTCCAATGCTTGACAGGCCCGCGGCCGTGGCTGAGTGGTAGCGTGTGCACTTACTAAACCTACTCCAATTTACCGTTCACAGGTTCGAGTCCGTCTGACGACCATCAAGTATATGAGTGAGTCATACGATGTGGCTCCGGCAATCGTTTTTTACGAGGTTGCCTCCCAGCTTTCCACCGTAATGAGGCAAGGAACAGTGTGAAGTGGACAATCCGTCGTCATATAAGTGAAATACCCTTGAGTAGGTCGTTAAACGGCAATCAAACAAACATACAAACAAACCCATGCTTGACAGGCCCTTTCGTGGAAGCCATTTATTTGATTCTTGTGTCATACCAGTCCTTTGGAATGGGAACATAAATACATAAACTAGTCAGGTGAAGGCAGATGATGGATATACCGAGGACATGAGAAAACGCTAATGCGCTGAAATAATTTAAGTTTCAATGATCACTTCAAAACCGTAAATACAAACTCTTTAGAAATGTAAACAGTTTAATCAACAGCGGCTTATCGGTTTTAATGTCGATTCAAACAAACAATACAATTGTTTACAATTAACTGGTTCTTTACGACTTTCATGTACTTGGAAATATTATTTTAATGTAAAATCGGTTGACAAAAAGGGAACAGAAAATACAAAATATTAAAACTTTCAGTATGCACAGCCTAAATAAGGCATACTTCAGCAGTGTTCGTATAACTGTGTATGATTTAAGCCTCGCATCTTTCCTTCTACTTCCTGGACCTGTATCTTTGCCATTTGTCTTTGTGCCATAAAGCCTTATCAAACACCATTTGATTAAAACCGTCGCCGTCTTACCTCCATGAATACACACGGTTTGGTCATAAACAAGGACCATTTTGAATGTAGTGACATTAGGTGAATTGCCGACCAGTGTGCGGTCGTCAACAGGAAAATTACAGCTGTTTCAATACAACGGGCCTATGCTATAACGCCATTAAGCTGTACCTGTGCAATTCCTTTGTTAAAGATACGAACAAATTCAAATAAGCAAATAATTCTTAAATCACAAAAATTGTTCCATTTAATGATGACCCACATTACACACTTTCAAATTTGTAAGCAGCCGGAATTTTCGTAACTGTGGCTAAAAGTAGAGCGCCGCCTCGCAACTTCCTGGTATAGTGATAGCGCGGGTTTATCCCAAAGTTGCAGTCTGCGTTGAAAAAAGATCGATGGTAGGTTACTTGGTGGCTACAAAATGAACAGACACGTGACTTGGTTGTTTGGTAATTTTAGTTGCTCCATATATTTGCTAAAGACTATACAATACATATCAATCTAGGGGAAGTAGTTCAGATTGTTTTTTTATGGAGTGTGTATGTCATTCTTCAAACTTTCAAGCCTATAAGATTGTGTATTTATAGATCCTACACAACGCCCTGTTGATTAATGCTGAAGCCAGAAGTCAGGATGCTGTTCAATATATCACTGAAAACAAAGCTGCCATCTGCCAAAAGTTCTCACAGGACAATTTCCAAGGTATTTAACATGTAGCACCGCTGTATATTTATTGTGTATCTCCAGGTCCCATGGTATCCACGCCGACTTCCCCGATTATTCTTTCTGAAGTCAAACCATGATGTTTTGCTCATCTCCACGTGCTGGTATTGGTAAACCTTGGACGCCTGGAATGCTCTTTGTCCGACTCTCACTACTGGATCCGCATCCTCTTGTCGTCCCATACCGGACATCAATTGTTCTGTAGTATATTTTGTAATTTCTAACTCATCTAGGCCAGAGAAAATAGTTTAAACTAAGTATTTCATTTTCAAAGATTAATGTTTGTTCTTCATTTAAACTCTATGTTTGACGCAATGATTGAAGGACTGTCTTTACATTTGCCAGACACCATTGCATCTATGGAAGCGAAATGTTCAGAAGTGTTGGACGACCCAATGGCACAGGCGGTTAAAGAAAAGCTCGTCGAAATATTCTCAGATGGGGCGAAAGTTTGCAAAGTAGCAGTGGTGTTAAAACATTCGATTGCTCTTGACTGGCTGCGAAAATGGCTTATCACAGACAAAGTTCTAAAAGATGTTGACTGTCGGATGTTTACATCTCAACGTAACGGTTAGACATTACGTGTTATAACAGCTGATAAATATCCTACGTTGAAATGTGTGCTCTATGTGCGACAATGCTACTGTTTATCATATTGTCAAAATGTAAGTGGTAATGTTTTAACAGCTGTGGTTTCAAAACCATTAAAACGTACGTAAATCGTATCTAGGGATTTATTGAGAAACACAGATACTAGTACCGCATTTCAGCAATGCTGAATATGAAGATCCATTAAGAAATTTGTCTCTGGGAGTTTATATAGACATCAGATGAGTCTTCGTTTGTTTATTTTATTAATCGACGTCTCTGTGCCAGTGTTTTCAATTTTTAGAAACGTATATATCCTCCTCTTTGTCACTACTCTCGTTAGCTTGGAAACGGTGCTAGTATCTCGGTCTGAGTCAAGCGTAAATGAAATGGGCCAAGGACATTTAGTTTTAAGCCTAACAGTGCTGTCTATACGTAGCACAGGCGGAAAAACTGTCCACAAAGAAAAACCCTTCACATTTTATGGTTCCTCTAATCGATTAGCAATGGAATAAGTCGTCGTCCATCCATCCACCCTTATAAATTAAAAGCTAAAAAAGTATCTGCAGTATGTTTGTAAATTTTAAATAAATGTATCCTTTCCAGTGAACATCTATCAATAATTTTTTGAAATTTATATATGCTCCACAATGTCATTATTCTTATTAGCTTGAAGACGGTGCTATTATCTGCACTGACACGTTGGTTGTCAATAAATCCAGAAGTTAAAAATCCATAAAGTCTTGTTTGTTCAACATAAACGTTGTTAAATTCAGCACTAGTTGATTACATTGAGCACTAGTTGATAAGACAAAAGCTGTAAAAAAAATCTGCAACAAGAACAACAGAAAAAATGGTTTGTTTTAAGTCGTATGGTTTTACGTTCCCAATGAAAATTGACTCGATACAACAAATGAGTTATGACCCTGCAATGAACCGAGCAACTGTTATGCGCCCGAGTCGTGTCCCAATGAGTAACAACAAACGGAAAGTTATACTTGGGCCGTAACTGGACGGCAGTCCACGTCCTTAAGAAAATTATCTTTCGTCAAATAGTTCCTTCTAAATATTTACTAGAATGTATGTCTAAAACTTTAGTTTGATAGGCAGATAAATTAGAATTCATATAGAATAAAAAATACAGTGTCTGGCTTGGTGAGTGCTCCGCTATGTTGGTAACTGCTGGCTGTTTCATTGAGCGTTTCAGTTGTTGTTACCCCTGGAAAGTCCTTGGCTTTTTCCTGTAGATTTTACAACCCTGATATAGAATTCAAGTCTATGTCTAGCCACCATCTTAACATTGCCCTTTCACACTTATCTTCCCTACTTTTATTGAAAGCCCAGTGCCGTACCCCGTGACAAACATCCTGGTACTACAAGTCAAAGCACCCAACCTTATTGATTAATGATTTCGTCTCAAGGAAAGTTTCCATAGATGTCCACTAGGAGCGACAGGTCACTTAGTTCAGAGGTCAATGACCACATGCAGTCATGATAAAAAATGACATTAATCTTCCCGGACGATCGGCTGGGGAGGAGACAACAGTTGAAGTAGACGAGGAGGAAAGCCGCTTTCGTCGAAAGTCAAATCTTGAGAAGAGATTTGGATTAAAATAAAATATAATCTATGTATTTGGGCTATGACAACAGAGTTGGTAAGCATCGATATGGGATGCTGTATGTAACCAGGGGAGTATGTGACTGACCGGCTGCAAAATCCATATAGGCCTACGGGAAGTGGCCAATAAATTATGACAACAACGGACACTGACAACAGTATTGAGAAATAATTTGTCAATTTGGTAAAATAAAAAATAAAATAAAAAAACCACACAACAACAACACATCTACAACATCCGTTTGGTAGTTTATTACATGCTTGGAAGCAATAGTTGTGCTATGTTTTAGTGCCGCTTTACCTCTGTGTAGAACACAAACAGGTCATATCCGGCAGAGGTTACTCAGTTACTTATGACGTGATTATCGGTTTGCAAGCGAAGAAGACTTGATTTCACTCTTTAATATTTCCATTTTACAGCTGCTGTATATTGTA
>JAQQZZ010116958.1:0-29535 GCA_030265115.1 Mopalia vespertina | reverse complement strand
ACAAACAGATCGGCTTCCTGTTCCCCTTTAGCTCTGAGAGCACCAGGGCAACATGAAGCTTCCTCCAACCACCCGCCCGAATCAAACTGAGACAAGCTACACCTGCATATATATAAAGTAATGTATTTTGTTGCACATTGTGATGTATCATCAAAATAGAGTATGCTGGATATTGAGATCAAGCCATGTTGAAAATAGTAAGAACAAAATACCTGTAAACCATGGTTCTCTCCGGGTATCTTTGGCATATATAGAAACCACGCTTGGGAAGAGAGTCTGTGATTAATCACATGTGCAAACCAATCAACACAATTGGGTATGCATTTGTCTCAGATCAAAAGACAGGGAAGCTATTTTGAGTTGATTTTTATCAGAATAGTAGTCAGGCATTTTAACCACTAAACCACGGCTGTGGGGACTAGAAATGAGCGGGGAAAGACTGACTGTATTGATAATAATTAAATGGAATTATTTTGATAAAGTACGTCTTATCGAAATTAAAATACCTTATCTTTACTCCCTGAGAGGAGGACACCCTGTGACACAGTCGCTAATGAGGTGACAGCATCTAAGTGAATATGTGGGCGGAAATCAATGGGTGTTGTGGCAACCTGTGGGTGGGACTCTCCGGCACCCATTTTACCCCCGGAATCCGCCCGCCCTCTGTCACTGTGAAAAATAAATGTACATGCGCATGTAAGTGTGAGCATTGCACTGGTAAACCAACTGATTGAATTAAAAACTGACACTCATTTTGAGCAGGGATGGCTCGTGCAAAACCAAATTTTTTAAACTTTTATAATAATTTTTTTTTTCGGGAAGGGGGAGGGGGCATCAGAGCTCTTATCATTACATCATTTAAATAAAGCTTTGTCAGCAATCCCAGGACTTCTTTTGGTTAAACTATTAGTTACATGAACAGATTAAACTGCATTTTGGGCAATGAAGGAGAACATGATTCATTTTGTTTATTGATCCACCCTGTTCTGATGTAAAGAAAATTTTAATAACAAAATTAAATTAGCACGAATACTGCCAGTTTTAGTGAATACTCAAACTACACATAGTATCACCTATACTTATTCTTCTTATGTTTGCTGAACAACTTCCCCATTTCGCCGCTAAATCTTCAGCCTTCTGTGACTCGAAACATCCGTAACATCCGACAGCATTGAGTGTTATTACTTCCAGAAGTCAACATTTATACTGAGCTCACCTGTTACAAAGATACTAAAAAACGTAAGAGGCAACCATATAAGTGTAGTACATGTTCATGTTTATAAAGACCATATAAAGGTACATATATAATATAGCCTACATCATGGTACATCTTAACATTTCGGTTTATTGATCAAACAATCATCAGGAGTGATACAGTCATACATGGTACATCCTGTCACAAGAAATGTTAAATGTTGCTGATTTGATTATTTATTTATTTTTTAGTGATTTTGTAGTGTCACGATTCATGCAAAACCTAATGGAAAGGCAGCCAGCATTAAAGCAATGTAAGGCAAGACAAATGTTCACGCTACAAATGTTGGAAAGTTAATCTTCCTCCAGTGCTAAACAAATAAAGACAGATAACACAGAGTTTCAGGACATATGAACAAATGACAAACTGATGCTCAATCAGCCAAATACAGATATGCTATCGGATAATCCGGGTAAAAGATTGATTGGTTGATAGGAAAGAGGACTGATTAATGATGATCGATGGAATGGTTGATGTTGAAGGACATGCTTTTATTTCACTAGTACCAACCTGGACCAAAACACAGCGATATTGTGAAGGGTAACATATGGATCAAACAGGTATATAAATGCTCTTTTGGAAAATTAATCTTCCTCCACAGCTGACCCAATAATCTACTTCAAACCATACCACCAGAGGGCTCACCATAACTGACAACATGAGATGCCGAGTGATCTTGCAATTACAGTGAGATCACATGCATTTTGGAAGCCTAAGTCTAAATTTAATGCATTGCTTGATAAAAATCATCTTTTCTCAAAGTTTGATTTCCATCTGTTCACCACACAGTCAGGATAATTTCAGATGTTTATTTACCCTATTTAATATTTTTTTCACTCCTACATGTATGAGAGAATGTGCTCACAATGGGTTTAGGACACCATCCCCGATGCCATTAAACAAATACACCTCCAGACATAGCTACTGAGTTTGAAGGCTTCAAATCGTGTAATTGCTCCTGTAGCAGGATGCATTGTGGGAGATGGGGCCAGTCTAGGAATATGGCGGCTTGACAACAAAAAGTTGGACCGTGATGTTCCATTTTTTAAAACGCGGATTGTGGACAATTTAAGGACGCAAGTGTAAAAACTTAAAATTACACGATTAGGAGCGTTCAAACTCTGTATCTCTACGGCTACATGATATGATAGACGATCAGAGATACAGAACTCTGCATCTAGCGCCAGATATGAAGGTGTGTCAGCCATGTTGGTTATATTTAGCTAAGGGAGATAACTCCTCTGATTGGTTCCTAGCACACCTCGGTCTTCGCTGATCCGCAAAGCGGTGCTCTGAAATCTCTGTATTTCTATTGGCCGTATCTTCATTCCACTCAATCCATTTTTGATAAGACATCAGCCCATGTTATAACCATCGGATGACATGGATGGTTGACTTAATTTATAGCCTAATAATCGATGAAAAAACATCAGCAGCCTCTTCAGGATTTATGAAAGCAGTCAGAACGAGGCCCCGCTACTCAGAACAAAGCTGCATGACTGTTTTAAACCACTCCAGCTAAAGCTAGACATATTCAGGTCACCGAGTCAACGTTGAACTTTATGACCCACATCATCCCATGTCAACCCACCTCCCGTCACATCTGTTCAACTCTTGCAAGATTTCGCCATGAGCAAAGACACCCAGACCACTCCATGATACAATAGGTAAAATCCTTCCTTATTTAGTAGTTCTGCGCTACCCATTTGCTTCGCGCTACATACTAAGTTACAACCCTTATTATATAATAGCAAATGCTAGCCCAAATGCCAGAAATTCTCCTCCAATCCTTCTTTATTCAGTAGTGCTGTGCTACCCATCTTCTTCGCACTACATTATAAGTAACGACCTTCCCTTATTATGTAATAGCAAATTTTATCGCAAATTCCCGAGATTCTCCCACATTGCAGCGCGCAAAGCATCAAGGGAAGTCGTTCACACCATCACCAAACCTCTGACAACTCCGCAAGCCTCTATTTCTTCTTTCATGTAGTGCAGGGCCACTTCAGTTCCGACATGATGTGACTGTATGTCAGTCATGTTCGTTATGCATAGCTAAGGGAGATAATTTATGTTCTCATTGTTGTGATTTTCTTTTAATGACTCTAGGAGACGCTTTTACCTGAAATATTTACGTCTTTGTTTTTTTTTTTCAACGTCAAAGTGCTTAACACTTTGCATAACATGACTTTACATCCGTTTCGTTAATTTTCACTGGCCACATAACCGTCATGCATATAATTGATTCATCCCATCAACACTTTTTTAAACCGCTGACTCGCGACACTCATTCTCCGTACTAGTTTTTATACTTGCATCCCTTTTCTCTATTCAACGGAGTCAACTGCAGAACCACTGCCTTGACGTCAAATTATGGCGTCACGCCACATAATGATGTCTCAAGCGCCCCCGTCACACTTCATAGCGTACAACCCTACATTTTCAGGCGGCGGGCATCCATTGCTCTCTACATAATAACGAATAACCCTTACTTATTATGTAGTGGGCAATCAGTTGGCTGCTCTCTACATATAACGCACAAACGATTTATTACTTGGTAAAGTTCATGTATTATGTAGTGAGGAATACTAGCCCAACTACCCACTATACTTCATCTGTAGCCATGCAAACATGAGGAATTCTCCTCACAGTCATGGGAATGAACATCCCCACATTGCTGTGCGTCAAGTTCCGTACAAGAAAATCATTAAATAAAGATATTCCCTTTAACAATCCCATTTATCCCCTCTCTCTACCTTGCAGGCTTCCACCATTTTGATAACCTACAGTCCGTCGCTCAACTCGCAATCCGCCGTTCCTTCAACATACGCGCATGCGTCTTTCCCATGCTCTCCGAATTCGTTGATTAACGCAATCGAAATCTGTTCCTTTATTTTCTGGGTTATCACCTTTTTTTCTGGTCGTTCAAGACTGTACCAGGTCTTTTTCTGGCTGCAGGCCGACCAGGTATTTTCTGGTGTTTTCTGGTCACAAGACGATCAGGTTTATTTTGGTCAGTTTCGACCACAATAAAGCTGGTCGGTTGCGACTATAATATACAATAAAGCTGGGCGGTTTCATAATTGCACCATATATATTATAGGCGCGTATGAATATATATGTGGATTCACTCCAAAGCGGACTTTGTCCTGTAACAGTGCTATCTTGAAAGTAGATTTACCTTATGCCTACAGTATTTCAACATTTTTGATTTACCTTTACATACGTGTACCTAGAAGTCAACGTATGAATTACATATGAATAAAAACAAGTTTTCTGAATTTCTTCCGGGTTGGTTATCTGTGGTGATAAGTCTAATAAGGCACAGTTTATAATCCTCACGAGACCAAATAAGCTATATATGAACAATATGTATCTGTAGGGGCTAAGGAGCAGTAAACAATACCTATATTTCTGTAGTAATGATGGAGAATTCAATGCTAGAAAATGTTTACGGAAGGAACTAAGCATAACGGCATACCTTCAAAGAAAGGAATCATTGGGATTTTGAAATCATACAACTTTTATATACGTTATCCATCTTCGTTGTGAGGTAGAAATGATCTAAAGTAGATAATATCAAAAGTCACTATGGAAACGGTGTAGGCGGGGCTTAATATTCTAATCTCTGAAAAACGATTATATTTTATTTAGCTACAAATTAACAATTGTCGTATCTCAGATGGTATTATACTTCAATTAAAAAATGATTAGCATTTACGAACCTGTCAACTCTGGAGTAGGAATAACAGCCAATCGTCTGCCCGTCGATACAACTCTTTGAATGCTCTATGGAAGAATTTGTTCGCGTCTAGCGTGTTCACAAACATTTGTGACGACGGACGTACGAATGGATGGACAAGAGATTGTCTACGCCACTAGTATTTCAAAGAAGGAATAATCTGTTATTGACGGCTCTCTTCTATTTCTAGCCTTTTCGTCGATCTGATGAAATAAGTATTCAAGTAGTATATATTCCTATCTACATATCGGTTGAATAAATAACGGGCACCCATATTTTTGGCTAACACAGATGAACGTCAGCAATACAAGTGAGATAATTTTTCCCCCTCTTTTAACTATTCGCGTCAACCTGTTGTGTACATAATTCATTTGCTTTGATCACTAGAGACACTAATTACAAACTATATTATATGTTATTCTTGTTGT
Organism: Mopalia vespertina; assembly: GCA_030265115.1. Classification (NCBI taxonomy): domain Eukaryota; kingdom Metazoa; phylum Mollusca; class Polyplacophora; order Chitonida; family Mopaliidae; genus Mopalia; species Mopalia vespertina. The sequence continues at coordinate 24,110 of JAQQZZ010116958.1, read as the reverse complement.
CCAGTCCTTTATTGGTTCAAAGGATACTGGGTACACCCTTGGTTTTAGATGCGAACACGTGTCTCGTTGAATTGTATAACAGTTACCCTGGTTTGAGACGTACTCCACTTCGGTGCTTAACTGTGAGGGACGTGGGTTCGATTTCCGGGAGGGTTTCAACCTGCACAATTTTCTGAACTAGAATGCGTTCAAACAAAGAAAGTGCTATCCCAAAATAACGAAAATACTACTAATACATGTACAGACGTGGTTCGTTTTCCCCACCTGTAAAACGTTTTATCTGAATAATGTTAAAAATTAAAATATAAAATACTATGTTGAAGTGAATTTCTGATTTCCAGCTTCTTTATTCATTGCAGACTTTGTCGCTGTGCTTATGCTTTATTAAGCCACCCGGAAGAAACTAAACAAACTTTTTTCTAATTTATTTAGCGTTTGACTAGATACGTTATCTGTGTTATAGTAGAACAACCCCTTGTGTATATATCTTTCAGATAGTAGTTGTGTTTCTAGCGGGGATACACATACATATATAACTATTATAGATATGAACTGACTCAATGCGAACAGCAGTGTAGACAGGACATCTTTTCACAGAAGTTTCAAGCGTTGAACAAAATGTGAGCAGTGTTTTATATTGCTGATGAGACGAAGGCTGTCAAGAAGTAAAAGTGGAGACATGATGGTATACACCATGCCAGTAAAACAGTCGTTAATAAGACTAAACTAAAAACAGGATATATTTGGATCCAACCTTTGTCGGGTGTAATTGTGGATATAAATCGCAATGGGTACCTGCTGATAATAAAACATCGGACAGCGTGTGTTACGTTACTCTGTTAGTGCTACTGTGTTTATAGAATAAGCGCCAGATATAGCATGGCGAGATTATTCTTGCTCATAGCGACTGTGTACTTAACCAACCGAGGTAAGTTACACTTTTGTATTATAATATGTCATTTATTCGTCGACCTTTGTAGATTTAAACATTTCTCAATTTCGCCTGGTGTGTTCAAATCAAGCCATGGGTTGAAGTCAAATCTGCATACCACTCAAATGAGTGTTCAATATTCAGCCATATTAGAAAACATGGTCGGGTCAAAGTAAATCTGTTCTTGTTTTGTATTAAGGTTAACGCCGTACTTTAGGTAACTTAACTCATTTGATGGTGTGCCAGATCAATGGGTGAAAGAAATCTCTACCATAGACAACACTGGCCACAAACAAAGACAAGTCAGGATAAATACAGGACAATCACAGGACGTACGTATAGCATCACACTGTATATATTCACCGTGACTACGCTGTGATGTCATACAGCTACAGATCAGTGCAGTTTTTTTTAATGTTACCAACAAATTCATTTATTTATTTGTTATTCACATTACGCATTTTAATATTTTTAAGCAACTGGATTTTGTCCGTAATGGTGGCGAAGAGTAAAGCTCCGCCACCTGCCCTCTGAGGAAGAACGTGACTGCGCGGGTTTAACGTAAAGTTGCAGCTTATACGTTACAAAGCTGCATGGGTGGTACTTGATGGTTACAAAGCGGTATTTTATCATCCGAGCAGGTTGAAGCTTTGTAAAGCATCGTTTTTTATGTGATAACAAAATTAAACGGACAGATGCTACGCGCTCACTTTCTGGAAAATTAACTGAATAAATAACTTTGACGATATGTCGAATTATGACAAATGCTCATCGTATATACAGGGTGGGCTATATATAGTGAGGGGTGTGTCATCAGAGATTGGAGTTAGGTGCACGATTGGCTCTTCTCGCAAATTTCTCGTGTTACTTGTCATGTACAGGCTGTCAGCCAACGTGTTATCTTTAACGTCACGTGATGTTTTGCCTAGAATAAATGATAAAACAGCCAATAGTACACCTTAATGAGAGATTGATAGAAGTCAAATGTGCAAATCACGAAGCTGGCTGCAGATTTACTGAAATATTCAATTTGGCCCAAAAGTATTAAATATTCAACATGTTCAAAGCGAAAATATTCTATTTAACAAACGGTAAAATAAAAAAATAAAAAATATTCAAATTTTATTTGTTTGGGTTCTTTAGAAATTGACTTCAGTCCTCTATCAACCACTGGTCATGTATAAACGATGTACGTTTTATCTCTGTCTATGTCCCTCTCTCTGTCTACCTGACACCACACAGAGATCCACTGATATTAACACTGTTCAGTTGTCAGATAGCATGTCCTAGTTACCAGGATGTACCGATAAGTTGGACAGTTATGAGCTCAGCAAGTATTGAAGTGGCGCAGACAGATAATTGTGTGTTACAGCTTTAGAAATACGATTACATGTTCGTGATAAGACGAATACTGCTCTTTGTGTCATTTACAGATCACCTAACACATTAGCATTCAAATAGGAAAATACAGCCGAACATATTGAGATTCATTGATTGACAAAAACTGAAATAAACATATTATAATAGTGGGTAATTGTTAAGAAGCTTTCTTTATCTAAACCAAGACAAAGCCGACGTTATCGTACACCATAAATCCTCTCAAATATCCCACTAGCAAACATCTAACAGCTAAAACCCGAGCCAAGACTATAATCACACTAGGTGTAATTTGACACGGTAGAAATTCAAAGGGCTCAAATCTGTAACACATGTCCAAGAGAGATAATGGCATCTCACGAATACTATTAACATGAGAATAAATATCTTCCAGGTGTAGGCTTTCACATTACAGCAATGTAGAAAATCAACCAGCTGTTTTATTAGGCTGCTGGGTGACAAGTCTGCCATCCTAAAATTATTTGACTAAGTTAACTTTTCAACTAATTTAAAGTTGTAAATTTTGATCGCTTTGTCCGCTTATTTTCGTATGTCTTTTAAATCTCTGTGCAAGTCCATTCCAAATCAATAACACTGGATCCGATTTAATTCTTGTCTATTTTTCTTATTCAAGAGCTTTACACATTGTGCCAGCGAGTAAACACAAAAAGGGTAATATCGACATCGAAGCTCACGACTATTTGACTTAACGAATGGCTTCAAGTTAAATCTAACTAAACCATACCCATTCCCAAATCTCAATTCAATGGTCGATTTAAAGTCCATCTTTTAAGAAATTCTTTTCAAAAGATATTAAATAACACTTACATTCAACTCTTTTAAAATAAGAAATTGTACCTGTGCAATATACCTCGAGTCGGTTTGTTGAGTTTAAAATAGTTGTAAATCACGCTCTGCTACCACACGTAAAGAAGCATTCTCTATTTAAAGATGTCATTAAACAAATAAAAGCCTCAATAACGTATATGCAAACTATTGAAATCCTTTCGAGATGTTACATACAGTGGAAGTGTATTTAAAAGAATTTCACATCTGGATACACTTGAGATCATATACAACCCCCATCAAGTGACGACCGAAATATAATAACACAAGGACAAGTTTCGAATTAAAAGTACTGTAATTAATTTTAGTATGAAAGGAAGGCAATCGATCCCGCCTTTAAATAGTAACGTAACATTAATTAAAAATATATTGAGCGCACGATAAACTATATCCTCGTAGTGTTGAGTTGTTCTTATAGTTCGAGTTTAAAATAATGAATTCAATTTGTGCTTAGCTCATATCTCGATGTCTGTCGATTTCAGTCTATCCCTAATTTAGAAACCTTGTCTGACAACCCCTGACTATCTCCATAACTCTCTCTCCTCTCCCTCCAGTTCTTTTTATAATCCAGTTATCCCAAATTTTCTAGTTCTCTCCCTTTTTAACCTTTGCGAAAACGTCTGTTGGTCAAACAAATTATGGACTCAATAAACAAACCATTGGCTATGGTATTTGTTTTGACAACCACACAGCTACTAAGCGATAGGCGGTCGTGTCCAGGCTCATATCACACCACGTGACTTACAGATTTGACTGAATGTAATATAATTTTTTCCTTACAAAAAATAAACTTTCAGACAATAAAAACTATTCTGAAATTCACTTCATAACACAAGTTTAATGAAAACTAATCCAAACTCCTCCTTAGGAATATAATCATGCTTTGGCTTTAACCAGATCGTTACAACCCAAGGCTGCTTTTTCAAAGAAGACGCATTCTCGCTCCTTAATCGTCGATTCCCTAGCCCGTGGAAGGTAGCAAAAGACACTCCTATCCATAAAACGTATTCTGTGCACTATATAAAAAAAATATATATATGCCGATTTTAATATTAAGCTAGACCAGCAAAGCATTCAATAAATACATACATACATATTTTGCTTTAACTGGCGACTCCATTCTGCTGAATGATTCGCGCCTTAGACTGAGCTGAGTTTGCTTCACAGACTACACATAAAGAAAACCCACTAACTTAATACAATGTGTAAGAGGCATTGACAGAACAATCATATGCGTATGTCTATTACACACATTAGCATGGATTCGTGTTTGGTTGTTCAACAGACACGCAGCTTATTTATATTTATATTGACCTAGTTAGTGCCCTGGATAGTGACCAGAAAGTTTAGTTTATCTTTATCGAGATTTCTAAAGATTTGATATGGTATGACGCAGAGCTCTCTTATCCAAATTACAATCCTTTGCGATCAAAGGTAACCTTCTGAACTGGTTCTCCAATTACCTCTCTCATAGAAAACAACGAGTTGTTATCAATGGGGAACAGTCCACACTGAGAGTTTTGCATGAAGGGGTTCCTCAGGGTTCAGTACTTGCCCCATTCTATGTTTTTAATATATATAAACGATCTTCCCACAGGCATAATTAATAAAATTCGTATGTTCGTCGATGACGATTGTCTTATTTACAGCAGTTATAACTACTAGGTATAACATTTGATTGTGGAAAGTATGTTTGCACATTGCATTGTTGTTGAAATGCGTCCACTCATGGGTTGTTCATAGCATTTTAAACATTTAACAGTTATGTCATGATAAATCAGTGTAAAATGTTGAAGCTAGATGATGACACTAATTACAAGAATCCTTACCGTTGTTAAATCCTTGCATTTGAAATAACCGCGATTTATTCTGATTCCGAAATGATAAAGCCAGGTTTGTTTTCTGACGTTTGTCATCAGCGACAAAGTACTAAAGTTAGACAATTATCGTACTATTCGTTTTCGAAGTTTACATAGAATATTTTCGTGGTATTCCAATAATTTCCAGATGTTTCAAAGATGGTTGATTATCCATTTAAAGCCGTAATTTGGTAATTGTTGTAGAAATGTAATCACTAAAAGTCACTAGGATTCTTTGACTCAACCCACGGCGTTTCAGAAAACTGTAAAAGGCGGGAAGAATCTAGTTTTTGATCGGTTCTGATATGGTCATGAACCGACACCATATCCGCAAAATGTTAAAACCGATAGTTAATATAGGTAAACTTCTATAAATAGATAAATCAAAGAACGACATACACAAGATTCACTAGAGGAAGAAGAATGTATTCTTAAAAAAACTGCAAACAGTCCCCAAATCGGTGCAAACAGCACGGCCAAGAGTGCTGTGGCGTTTGAGAGTGCAGGAAGTGACATCGGTCTAGCATATGAATAACTTTGACCTTGATAGTAACTTTGACCTTCGTAAAAACTCCTACAATGAGTTTTGCACTTCCACGGTGAATGGACATGCAGAGTGAGTGCAGAAAGTTACATCGGGCTAGGCAGCGAGTGACTTTGACCTAGAGAAACGCTTGCAGTGAATATGTAGGCCTACTCCCGGAGTGGCTGCATTCATTTCTAACTAAAGACAATCTTTAGCAGAAATAAAATATAGTAGATCTTATCAAAATCGATTAAAAACTAAAAGCCCTTTGGAAATCACATTTCGTAACAAGACATGTCAGCTGGTGACGAACTGGCGAAGAGGCTGAATGAACATCTACCTTCCAGGGTAGTGGCAGGGCACCACAGTTAGGCAGAGAAGTAACTGCCTGTAAAAAAACTGCCATGGGGTTAATTTGTCACTCTCAGTTATATTTTGGAATACATATAGGGACTGATGTTTGTGAAACAGGTGCGTTGTTCAGTAGCACAGTTTGGGGAATCCAGTAGTTGTTTGCTACGCAAAACAAAACAACATTACCCACAGTTAGGCGAAAATTGAAATTTGATAACAGTGTATTAGTGCCGGAGAATTTTACACAGTAAAGCTATTTGTCTAAATTGATCGAGTTATTCAGAGATTACACTGCCTGAAATATCAATAATTGTCCAAAATTTCACTACAGGTTATAATTAAATAAACATTATGGATTGTTATCGTTGAACAGAAACAGAGTGTGGTTATTTCTCATTTCCGTTGATGATATTGATTGATAGTTGAATCAAGGCGTATTTGACGCATCTTATCTTCTCAAATTAACATTTATCAAACCAAATACAGTAGCGGTGCCTCTGCAAGTTGGAGTTATTTCACTTTCACGATAGAACTGAACTTTTAGCTATATGATAATTTAACGTTACCAAGAAGTGAGACAGGTCTAAAAGGATGCAAAAATATATTCCAGGGTTCAGTTCCCCACGAAAGGCCTACGTTCATTAAGGTGCACTACTGGATTTATTATCATTTCTTCTAAGCAAAACATCACGTGACGTTAAAGATAACACGTTGACTGACTGCTTGTACATGACAAGTAACGCGAGAAAGTATGGGAAAAGCCAATCGTGCATCTAACTCCTAACGTTACAGATGAGGCTATGTGAGTTCCGTAGAGGCAGATAACTTGATTTACTCGTAAAGCTATTTGGCTAAATTATGCCCACTATAAAAAAATGGGTGGGGTGGAGAATACAACTATCTGAGGGACAAAAATGCAAAGAACACGCCCTGAAGTGATTAATACATACTTGGGATAGTTTCACAGCGATAAAGCAATTTCCAAATCTCCTCCAAAACTCCATGTAGTATGGGTAAATACATCAGCAACTGATGACGTCCATGTTTTGAATGTGAGTGAGACTAAAGACACTTAATTATCTCCCTTGCAAATCTTTGACCATGAAGTAGGCCTAATGCTCTCATATACATCCTGGGTTGAATCTATCAGCTTTGAAGAATAATAATATATATGAAAGAAAGAATTATATATTATTGACAGATTTATGGTATTTTTTAACTTTACGTTTAGTGTGTTACCTAATGACGTATTTAGTAGCCGCGGCAGAGGTATAAAGTGTTTAAATTTTGCAGGCGCCATCGATCTGATGAATAAGTATTCAAGCAATGTTTTCTGCTATCTGTCTACACTCCTGTTCAATAAATAACGGGCATACAGATGTTTGCATCACAAAGTCTAACATAAACAGTGCAAGTGAAATTTGTTTTCTCTTCCTTCAACACATTTGAAGTCTCTAAAATTCTTAATTGTCTGAAAAAAAGCATTTTAAGATTGGCTGTTAACTCGGTCCACATTTGATCGAACAGCTTTCAGTGAGTCTGTCAATACATTATTACGTTCAATGTGAATCTAGGGCGTTAACACTTGACCATATTGACCACTGGAGCTACAAATCAACATATGACAAAACAGAAACACGGCCCAGGCTGCTGTGACAATCCCATTAATCTCCATCACCTTGCCAATAGTCTTGTTAATAAGCTCAATAGATAGCTAAATTAAAAGACAATTAATTTAACTTTTTGTAAATACAGTTTCGAATTAATTGTTTCATTATCATTAACTCTAGCCGTTTAACTTAAAATAAAAACAGTACACCATTTTTGTCCATTTTGATCCCAAGGTGTGCAGATATCAGACATGAAATCCAGGCTTAAAATCAGTGCAACATGTGCAGACCTATTGAAGACAGCAAATGTCACCTCCATCTTTATGTCTGACATGTACCGATTCCTTCCCTCCCCGATGGCCTAAATTTCCATGTCCATTCAATTAATCAGTTTGTGCGGTTAAGTCTTTGACTTGTTTGTGTGATTTGGGCTTTTACGCCGTACTAACAAGTATTTCACTGATATGACGGCGTACCAGCCCGATGACGGGAGGAAACCACCCTTGACGCCGCTGGCAACAAAACAAGACAAGACACTATAATTACAGGACATTATACAAATACATCAAAAAGAGACAAGCTTCGTGTTTCTCCGTAGCTCCGAGAACACGAGGACAACAGGGGGCCCCATCTCATCCGCCCGCGTAAAGTCTTTGAAAGCGTTCTTTTCAACGCTGTAGTTAGCTATTTCGGTAAAAGCTAAAAACCTGACCAGTATGTGTTTTACCAGATAATTTCACTGTAATTCATGACCCAGACATTAACACTGACATCAGTTAAGCCGTATTAGTCGACAAACAAGCACATCGAGTTTTAATTCAAAAAATCTTTCTATAGCTTTTGATCTGCTATCACGACCTCTTTAGTGAAATTTACTAAAAATCGATTTACAATCCATCCATCTAAAACCAACGTTTCGGTATAAACATGTCCCTTGTGCATATGAGAATTACATTAAAATTATTTCTACTTTTTACTATTTAACCCTATGTTCCCTTCATTTTATATTATACTCTATAAGTCTCGTACCTTTTCCAGAAATAAAAAAAACAATAATATTAACACTTATATCATTGATTTATCTCGGTACTTGACAGTTTGCAATTCCTTACAGAGTCTACGCGACCAGGAATAGCCTGGCGTAGTTGTTGCTACTACGAGAACATAGTGTTGAAGCATGTTTCCATATGTGTATTTTTGTGTGCATTTAAAATATAACATGTCCGTTATGTAAATGAGAAAACATACAATGTTATTTCTGGGCTAGTGATAGTACTCAATCTAGCACTAAACCTAACCCTAAATTAAACCTTAACCTAACCAGAACACTCAACCTGACACTATATGTCTTTCATCGTTACCAGTTGGCCCACTATGGTGAATCCCAATTACTGAATATAACTTCTGGAGTGCCACAAGGCTCAGTTTTGGAACCGCTCATGTTTTGGATGTATATTAACAATTTACCAACTTTTGTAGCAAAGAACATCCTCTTATTTGTCACTGACGAATCTTGTTATTATGTCACTGCTGATGACCTGTAATAGTCCAACCAATCTTTTTGCTTAATTGTTTTGATTTCCTCATATAACAGTTTTATACAATTCTTATTTTAATATGTTAAATAACACATATTGATACTAGCACATGCATATTACACAGCATTTTTCGAACGGTATAGACATTTGGATCTAGCATAGTACAAGGACTTGCTAACACTATTAGTAAAATAATTGATTAACGACAAATGCAATTTGTAGTCATTTCTATACTAAACTAAATAAATTTTCTTATTTCTACCAAACGTTTGAGAAAAACGTCATGGATCTCTTTCTGGATAGCAATGTATCTTACTGTCCTTAAATATACGCATATAGATAATTTCAGTTCGACAAATGACAAATTTTGTTCTTGGCATCTCTGGGTATATATGTAGTAGCGGGCAATTAGCAGGATAGAATTGTCTGATTTGTAATACTGAACTTTAAGATTTCTCAAATATACAGTCTAACATGTTAATATTTAAACTTAACCCTAATGAATGGTAAACCCTCATTTGCAATTCTTCCCACAGAGAAAATACATTTTTACAATTCGCAAATAAATGTTATATGCATTAGTTTACAGTGCGACAGAAAATATATTTCGCGTCACTTTTAATGTTAATTTTTGCTAGATCTTCATTTGTGGCTAGGACGCGATGGTTGATTGAGAATTGAAATCATTGCAGTTTGATATTTTAGTGCATGTAAACGGGATCATGTAGATTGAGGGCCATAGTTCTTTCGATATATTTTTATTATTTCATTTAACTGGCGGCAGCATTATGTTGATTTATTTGTGTTAAAGAGATGGCTTTACACCCTTTAGTTCCTTCAGCACTGTTTTCAATTTTATTGAAAACATTTACAAAGGTAAAGATCCGTTTTTTCGACTTTGTACTTTGTAACGGATAGTATGTCGAAGTAACTTTTTATCGCACTGCATACTCCATAATACGTAAGGAAATTTGTCCAAATATATGCGTTAAAAAGTGATTATACTCAAAACGTTTCCGTCACAATCCATTACATGACCAATTAACTATACATTTTTCTGATACCATTTATCATACATAATCGGATTCTTTTCAATTAATATTTGTTCATTTCCCCAAATGTTTATATATAACTTATTGACTGATCAATACAGTTCTTATTTTTGCTTTCCATGCTAACAGTACATCGGCCCAAAATTGATTGGAGCAGCTTTGAGCTATAAGTAGTACAGGGTTATCTCCCATATTAATGGGGTTATACAGAGTATCACAATAACTTTCAAATAATGTTTTGTATTGAGAATGATACAATAGTAGTCTGCTAATCACAGTTGTTTTTAGAGGTATAATGACAACGTGAATATGTGGGACTTTTAGACCATCATCCCGTTATGGTTGCACAATAACGCTCCTCCTAATTCTATCTGGGTTTTCTCTCCCAAATAAAAGAAAAAAATGTGTATTCTAATTTTTTAATAAAATTTGCACATGGAGATGGTAGACAGATAAATAAGAGATTGAGTTTACTTACGATTACTGTTTTAAAAACTACTATACGTCTCAAAGGTGTAAAGGCCAATTCACACCGGACGCAACGCGACTGTTGCGCTGCACAAAAATAATGTAAAGGCCAATTCACACCGGACGCGACGCGACAGTCGCGCTGCACGAAAATAATGTAAAACACTACTTTTTATCTAATAAAGTTCATTTTTGATGCTACTGTCGCGCAACAGTCGCGATGCTGTCGCCCGTTCTCTAACGTAACATTATGACGTTATTCGTTTGCATTGCCTGAGCGAGTCAACCAATGTTAAAGCATAGGAATAAAGCGTGTCGTGCAGCGCCCAGTGTGAACAACACTCAAGCGATGCGACGTCGCGTCGCGTCTTGTGTGAATTGGGCTTAAAGCTAAAAAACATTTAAAAAAAAACACTACTTTTGTATGTAATAAATTCATACTAAAGTCGCGTTGCTGTCGTCTGTTCTCTAACGTAACATTATGACGTTATTCGTTTGCATTGTGACGTCATTGCCTGAGCAAGTCAACCAATGTTAAAACATAGGAATGAAGCGTGTCGTGCAGCGCCCAGTGTGAACAAGACCCAAGCGACGCGACGTCCGGTGTGAATTGGGCTTTAGCATACGATTAGTCCATTGTTCTAATACCTTTTCTATAACCTTTGTGATATTGTCAAAATTTATATCTATAATAGAATTTAAATTGACCGAAACTATGATGCCTAGATTTTATAATCTGATTGGTCCCATATCAAGATTGTATCGGTGATTAAACGTTTCAGCTCTAAACTTTTTACAGCATATCCAAACTCATTTTGTTTTATTTTTATTAACCTTCAGTCCTGATAGGTAGTGGAAAAAGTCCAAAACTCTTGGGATTTTTTTGGCGAGCCTTCGGGTCCATTTAAGAGGGGCAATTCCAACCAAAATTGGTTGAATCCCTTATTTCTGATCTAGAATCCATATAATATTCGCTCATTTCTTGATTAGCGACATGAACATAGCCAAAACAAATTCGCTTCTATGCTCTCGGCGTTCACAACCTTTTGAACTACTCGGTAATTTTATCTTTGAACTTATGAACTTATCTGTTTTGCACAGACAATAAATTCACACCGAATTTCAAATCAAGTAACAGCTTCAAAGTAATCCTCCGTGTTCCCTTCGCTTAAAATAATGCCTCGCTGGAAATAATTTGGAAACAGTATGCAAATGTTTTCTGCAATATTTTTCTATTTATTTGTTCGCATAAAAAATAACTTCACGCCGAATCTTCCAACAAAATCCAACAATGGTCCCTTCGCCTAAAATAATGCTTCGCTGGAAAGAATTTGGAAACAATATACATATGTTTTCTTCACTTATTTGTTTCGCATAAACATTAAACGCACACTGAATTTGGACTTTGTATACATACATCTTCAATTCAATAGCAGCTTCAAATAAATGCATCCATGTTCCATTCATGCTTCACTGGAAGGAAATTGTAAAAAATGTACAAGTGTTTTATTCGCCCTTGTGTTGAACATATAATTTGAGAAACATTATACAGAACTTATGTAGTAAAATCGAGTCCATTCAAACATATTGTCTAGTTTCATGCACATGTTTATTTCAATGCTGTGTTTTAGTTTGTGGGTCAATAGATACATTGTTTACATCCAGAACAATACTGGAATTTCTGGAGACACTTGGGACCCAGTGATCACTGGTCAGTCACTTTATAAGAGCACTCTAACGTTATAAGAACACTCTAACCGCTCAACACTAAAAAACTTTTATATTTCAAATTTGTTACCTTGGCATATTGATCTTTATTTAAACAGAAATCTCGTGTATTCCGCGACAGGTGACCAGGTTTATATATACTGGTACCACAAAAGCCCCGATATATATTTTTACTTATTTGAATTGAATTCTTAACTTTAATAATAACATTTTACTACATTTTTTCATATTGTGGTGTTTTGACAACCAGTTAAGTACACTACCGTAGCCGCTTACAATGGATTAGCCGGTGATTACCGGCTGTTCAGGATGAAAAGCAATGCTTTCTTACGGCACTTTAGATCATTGATTGTTGACAATCTACAAGTATTTATAGTCTGCGTTGTGTTGAATTCCCGTTGCACGAGCAGCTCTACTCAATTTCAAGACAAACTGTTTTATTTCACAATATTACAGTGAATATTATTTACGAGTCGAATTCTCACTATTTTATCTCACTTTTTAAATTATTTACGTTTAACATAATATCGTATGATAATATTGAAAAAATGATGACTGATGCTTTTTTGGTATCTTCCCTGTCCACAGTTGCATAAATCCTCAAAGATGAATCACATTTGAAGTATTTACACCACCACTGACTGATACTGATTTCACATACATCAATATCCAATCTTCTCAGAAGCCAGCTTTTGTCGGACTTTCTTGATAGCATAACCTCCTAGAAACTTATTCAACTAACCATAAAAAAGGTTACTAATATAATTGAACATGCGGAGTTCTAATTAGTTGTTTAAAACTGCTTTGAACTGGATGTATACACAATATTAGTTACCAGTTTATAGCTGATCCTTAATTGAAATGCGTGTAATAATGTACGAATACATGCGATTTATGTAGATTCATTTGATTAAAATCGTTCGGCAAATTACACCTGGACTATGTAATGATGTCGTACAGCTGCAGATATATGCAATTCTTTTAAAAGCTATTAACAAATTTATTGTTTTTCATTAAAAAATTTGTTCCATTTTATACTGACCCACATAATACATTTACACGTTTTTATGTAGCTGAAATTTTCCCGTAACTGTGTCTTAAAATGGAGCTCCGCCACATGACTTCTGGGAAAGGACAGTATATAGCGTGGGTTAATCCCAAATTTGCTGTCGGCGTAGAAAAGCTAGATAATATATGATCTTTTCAAAACTATTCAGATTTTGTCACTATGTGCATATTATAGAAGAGATCGAACAAAATCGTTTTATTCAAGCAAGACTTCCCACTTGTGCTTTTTGTCAAGCGTTTAACTGTTGGCGTATTGTTAGTTTCTCAAAACAGTCACACGGACGTTAGTGTTGACAGGGACAGACATTTACTTCAATGGCGTCCATATTTACAACTGTAAAGAACTTCACTTATATAACCCATGTAGGAACATAGTCGACCACTCATCTGGAAAAAAAGGACGCTATTGTTAAATGTTATTTAAGCTAATACGCGGGTGCTGCAAGCAAGAACTTACAGCCAACATGATATGTGTTTCGGAGCGAAATACTATCCAATAGTCCAACAAACGGCCACTAATATACTGTCTTCTTTTCAGTGAGGGCTCAGTGTCAACCGAACATATATGGTCCGGAGTGTCAGTACGTGTGTCACTGTGAGGCGTCAAGAAAAGTCTGTGACAGTGTGAAAGGTTGTGATGGTCAGTGTGACAAAAACAATGGCTGGGATGGATCCACCTGTCAAAGGCGTAAGTGTTACAATCAGGAGTCCACTTCACAAAATGTCGACTTAAATAATGTATATTTTTGTATAGTATATATCGTATTTGTGTATAATATATATCGCAAGGTAAACTTGCGACAGTTTTTGACGGTTTTATTTTTCTCATTTACTATGCTTTGTAAAGAAGACTGGACATTTTATAAAACAGTCGTGTGGCTCACTTTTTAAATACCTAATTTTGACGTAGGATGATAAACACCATGCAAACATCTTCATTTGCATAGCGCGCGATAAAGGCCATATGTCAACCCCATATTATTTCCCAATAATTATGGATTGTTGATTTATTCACACACAGCCGTCTTCTGGTTGGTAATGGACCTTCATTATCCAAACACATGGCTTGTGAAGATATTTGATCTTATTAACCTCGAATTGTCATATTGCCAACGTATATGTACATTTCGAGATAAAGCTATTGATCAAACAGAGGTATAGTTTTGAACAAAAAAAATATACATTGTGCGCATGTAGCAAATGCATTTAACGTCAGCAAGGTGTGCTGTCAGTACCATATGTTTAGTTGCAAAAAGTACAATTTTCCGTTTTAGAAAATGTTATTCTCAGACGTCCAACTTTTCAAGGACCTGAAACTTACTATGAAAGAAAAACCTATTATGATGGTGGTCGAGTTGTGGATGGTAAAGTCGGCGATAACTTTTATAATACACCTTGTGCACTAGCATATGATACCCATAGTCCGGGACAAAAAGCTTGGTGGAACGTGACGATGGATCAGGAATATTATATCTCTAGATTTGTTCTCTATAACAGACAGGATGGCGGTAGGTGCATTATTATTTAATCAGGTTTTCAATGACGGACTAAGGTTATTTTAATGGTCTCAGTTGGGTTTTTGTCTGTCTGGTCTTAGGAAATCATTTAAACACAAAATGCATCTGTCGAAACACAAATCTACGGCACAATTTTAAAGGCAGAGTTTTGGAGTACAAGTTGTGCTCTTTGAAACACAACAAATTGGATGTTTTGCTAAAACAAAATTAGCAATTCACGTTTTTAATTTTGATATCAGATAAGGCTATATCTGATCCCAGGGCTGCTGGGTTAACCGATGTCCAAACAATGAAATCAGGTATCCAAGTGTGCTGGGCGTCGTCTGGCCAGAACTGCCCACGTGACTAATAAAACATAATGGAAAAAACATGTCTATGGTCATATGACTGTAAAAACCCACATATTTTAGGGGTGAAGATAATTGTAAAACGACTATTAAACTAAGATCAACTAAAAACTAAAAAAATGTAAAATACTACTATAATGTAAAACTTGCATTACAAGTTTTTGGACGGTTTAAAAAGTTTCTACGATGTACACGATTGCCACAATTGATCTAAAGACCTGATAACATCTGATAGGATCACCACGATTAAGACGACGATTTCAATCGTGCCGCCAATCCTGATAGTGGGAACCTAGCATAACCGTCCAAAGCATTCCTACGTTTAACACGATTGCCACGACTGACATCAAGATCTGATAGGATCACCATGATTACTCCACGATTAAGAGGGCGATTTCAATCGTGCCGCCAATCGTGATAGTGGGAACGTGGCATGACCACTCCGCAATTCCTACCGTAACCTCACAGACGACACATCCCGATTTAGCTGTTGTCTACCACAGCTACTTTCGAAAGACGTCTCTATCCCACCCAATCAGCTTGGATCTTTCGTTAGCGTAATAAACGGCTGTGGCAAGTAGACTACGCGAAGAGACCATGCACAGTCTTATTTAGTGCCATTAAATATCAATGACGTCATAGCAGACACGTTAAATGGCTGTAGTGCCACGCTTGAGTTAATTTTGAACAGAAGCGATTTGTTTAACGGATTTCTGGGAGGCTTTTTGCTTCTACAATATTTAGTCCACTGAAATGTTTGCCGCGTTTATAAGTCAATTGTGGCAAGGGTGAAATAGTATAAGTCGTATTATGCGTTTTAACCATTGCCTATGGAAGATCGGTGTTAAGGACTTGTAATCATTTAAACAACTGAGGCCAGTTGTTGTAAGCGATATTAAATTTAATCCGCTATAAAATGATATCACGCTATGTTGCAGTTCTATCTCTAATCTACTATTACCGATATAGCCACCAATAGCCTTCCAGCAAATGACCACAGGTTCCTGAATCTAGTGCATTAATAAATGTATCTAACAATTCCCCGCTGTCTCTCGTGCAAACGTGTTTATGCGTCATTTCTGCTTGCCGTATATGTTATCATTGTTTATTGTCAGTGACGTCAATAAATGTTGACCGCACGTATCCTGCTGCTGGAACAGCCTCATATGTTTCCTTGATTGGGGTTTAACGTGGCACTTTGGGTAATTTCTCTTATATGACGGTGGTTTCCTATTTGGTGTAGGAAATCAGCCTCGACGCCACTGGCAACCGGAAACAGAACAACCACAAGACACAATACAAAGACATAACAAACGGATCGGCTTCCTTTAGTCTCTTATCTCTAAGAGCACCAGGGTAACTCATAACCGTTATTTTGCAATCAAAACCCTCAATGTCTGTGTCTTTGCTCAATTGTTATTCATCAGAATTCAAACGTACTGCTTAAACCAATAATACATGAAGTAATGTAAATGCTGTATCTGTAGCTCGTAATTTCGTATGGGACAAACATTATTAATGTCTTCAAAAACATTGGACATTAAGCCAGATGACGCTATAGCGAGGAGAAAAGTGGCTTTCTTCAAGTGGGAGTGTCGTAGAGTACAAGTTAAATCATAGTTTGAGATTCAAATAAAATAAAATCTATGCAGTTATGTAGGGACAAAGTTATAAACATCCAAGTGGTAAGATACTGTAAGCAGGTGAAATAAAACTAGAGGATGTGACTGACAGGCTGCGAAATCCACATAGTCCTAGAACTACGGGAAGTGGCTAATAAACAACAACAGCAGAAACGGGCAATAGCGACATTATTCAGAAAGAATTTGTAAGATTGTATAGTTTATTGCACACTCGGAAGCAATAGTTGCACTATGTTTAGTGCCGCTTTGCCGCTGCTGTTCGTCTTCTACAGCACGAACACCGTCTCAAGACGACAGGTGTAGTGAACACCGTCTCAAGACGACAGGTGTAGTGTTCCATCGCCTTTTGTAACGTGCGAAGACGAAATAACTCAAGACGAAGATTGGATACGGTCCCATAAACAGGACAGCAAAAAACCTAACCTCACGACTACGTGTTCACAGTGTATTTTTGGTGTGTTCACGATGTATTTATTGTATGTTCACGGCGTCTTAACAGGGAATTATAGTTGTTTTCGCAGTTAATTTACGATGTATTCACAGTGCATTTACTGTCGGTGTGTTCACATTGTATGCATAGCGTGTTCAATGTGTAATCGTGGCCACTTATCCAAGGTGAATTCACAGTGCATTGCCGGTGTGTTCAGAGTGTGTTATCCATCAATCGTATATCTGAAGTGTATTCGCTGTGTGCTCACACTGTACTACCGGGGTGTCCACAGTGTATTATCTGTAAAGGGTGTGTTCGAAGTATATTCAAGGTGTATTCACACTGTATTCCCGGTGTATTATCTATCAACAGTGTGTTCACGGTGTGTTCATGGTGTGTTCACAGTGTATCCCCGGTGTGTTCACAATGTTTTCATGGGGAGTTCACAGTGTGTTCACAGTTTATTCCACTTGCGTTCAAAGTTTATTATATATTCACAGTACTCACGGTGTGCTTATTGTATGTTCATTATGTCTTCATTGTCATTTCCTTTGAGAGTCTTTATCTGTATTTAAGGTGTGGTCACCATGTTTCATATTGTGCGATTTCCACTTTGTACACAAAGGCTGAGGTTGATTCTTTGGTGAATACATTATCCTAACTGTTGGCTGAGGAGAATAATATGTGTCATTCTGAGCATTTATATATAACACTTTCTATTGTACTAATGTTCAGTTGTGCTGTTGTTGACAGATGGGAGTACACCGTCGTTAAATAAGTGAAATACGCCTGAGTAAGGCGCTACACAGCAGCCAAATTACTCATTTATTGAATAGAAATCTCACTGGACTGTTGTTACCTTCATCTTTACAGCCCTTGGGCGTATAAATGAATTCGTCCTGTCTGTGGGTAGGACTTCAATTCAAGGATTTGATTACATAGAGTGTTATATAGACCATGGGACCGGTAACGCTCCAGCTATTAAGAGAGGGACATGTGTGAACAACACACCACTGGAGGGAGACATTATCCTAGTCAGACAGAATACTTCCGAACCACTGGCAATGTGTGAACTTATTATCTATGGTATGTACTGCCGTTAAGCCTGATATTATATAGCGTCATTTATGTAGTAATATCTTGTCAATGAATTGTGCTGGTGTCATTTATTGTTCTAATACACCGCCGTCATATAAGTGAAATATCCTTAGGCATGACGTAAAATGCTAAACAATCAATCAATAAGTCAATTCTGAAAGATGCTTAACTATTTTTTCGCTAAATTTGGCAATATATCACTGCTTTTATGGCAATATAAAACCACGAAATGTGTTATTATACAATTTTTTTTTAAAATGCATGGTCAGCTTATCTCTGATAACCCATGATTTATCAGTAATTTCTCAAATGTGCAAATATAGCAGCTAATGGCCCTGTCACACCTTGGCGAATGAGCCAGCGTATGCTGACGTGAAAAATCTGGCAAATACGCTGGCGTACGTCGAATACGTTATGGGCATGTTTTGTATACGTTAAGAGCACACTGAAGCACGTTAGCATACGTCGTAGTAGGCTACGGTGAGGTCGTCAAAAAAAAATGAGCATGCATAAAATTTTACGACGTATGGCAGCGTATAGCTCATACGTCCTGCACACGCGAGCCATACATTGTAGGTAAGTTATGCGATCGTTGACACAAGTTATTTGGAAGTTACCCATAAGTCGACATACGCCGAGATAATGTCTAGCGTATCCAAACCTTTCTAACCTATGAGTAACGTGTTTAGAACCTATGTCGAACTTATATCCAAAGCATATCGACGTATGTAGACATTTTGACGTGTTCCGGACGACCACAGAAGTTGTTAAGGCCGGCAACGCGATAACCATTCGTTGGTATAAGTTGTCTATAAATTTACGAAACATTCTATATAAGTTACTATCAGGATATGTATACGTCTAACTCGTTATGTATATGCTATGTAAACGCCCAAAATTGAAAAAAATATATCGATAGTGTAGCTTGTGTCAACGTTTAAGAGGAAGTTTGATATGTCGACATACGCTGGCTAAGTCGTCAAGGTGTGACAGGGTCATAATATTTTCTCATAATCAGCCGGTTTGTGTGGTAACATGTCCACTCCATAGCTCAGTCAGTTGTATAATGTACTGCTTAGCCTCCCTAAGTGCAATGCTAAGCCTCCTTCATTGTACTGATCAACCTCCCTAATTGTACTATTCAATCTAATTCAATGTTATGCCCAACCCCTATCAATGTACTGCTTAACCTCCCTCAATGTGCTGCCCACCTCCTTCAAAGTGTTGCCCAATTCCCTTCAATATACTACTCAAACTATATCAATATACTGCTCAACCGCTGTCAATGTACTGCTTAACCTCCTCCAATACACTGCTAAACCTCCTGCAATGTATTGCCCAATTCCCTTCAATATACTACTCAAACTATAACAATATACTGCTCAACCGCTGTCAATGTACTGCTTAACCTCCTCCAATACACTACTAAACCTCCTGCAATGTATTGCTCAGCATCCTTCAAAGTAGTGCTCAACCTCCTTCAATGCACTCTTGAATCTACCTAAATGCACTGCCCAACCTCGTCCAATGTACGGCTCAACCTCCTTCAATGCACTCTTGACACTACCTCAATGTCATGCCCAACCTCGTTCAATGTACTGCTCAACCTAATTTAATGTACTGCTAAACCTCCTTCAATGCACTGCTCAAGAATTTAATGCCGCAGCAATTGTACAGGGTAATCTCAACCCAATTCAATGTAAAACTCACCAGTTCGATGCCGCCTCAGTTGAATTAGGTAGACCAGTACGGTACACTGAAGGAGGTTGAACAATGCACTGGTTTTCCATCAAAAAGTCAAATACCCTTGAAACATTAAAATAAACAACTGTTAAATTTCTGACGTAGCTTTGTATTTGTCTAAATTGCAGTTTGTGCTCCCGGCTGGTATGGAGAAGAATGCAACAAAGAATGTAAAACGGCCTGTGCTAGATGTGACGTAGGCCAACTATCGTGTGAAGGTTTGTATGTAATTCCATACGGACAAAATCTCTCAAGCATGCACTAAAAAATACCATATAAATTTCATAATTGATCCTAGCCCTGTTCACATAACGTTGGCAAGTTCTTCCATCGCCGTCGTACTGTAAAATATTCCCGTACTCATTGTTAATAAGCAGTGCTCCAAGTTCCGTACAAGTAGGCCTAAGACCATTAAAACAAGTATTTTTCCAGTCACAAAATTTCATTTATTTCTGAACCTTACCTAATGGGCTTACTCCGGCAGTTAAACGAAACGAAGGCCATTTTGAACCAAGAGCATTGGCATAGTGCGAGATGAACTGCACGCTGGAGTAGCCTACATCTCGTTTAAATGACGGAGGAATCCCGCAAGGCAGATTCGGAAATAAATGGGATATTAGTTTGGAAACATCTATATTTTTAGGGTCCTAATTTGTACGCTGGGTGCTGGAATATTTTACAGCATGACGGTGACGAGGAACTCCTCAAAGTCGTGTTAACAGGACTAAATTGAGCCTAGTTTTGGTAATGAAAGACACAATTATGTATTTTCATATTGTTGTGCAAATACAGTTTAGCAATTTTGTACGTTATATTGGTTATATAAAGTTGTTTTAAGCGTGATTCAGACTACGCAACAGAGCTCGCGTGAGAAAATGTTTTCATACCAACTATTTCTCAGGCTCAACAAAATATCACTTTTCACGACAAATCTTGGGTTGGCATGAGTTGTTATGAATTGCTTTTAATTGTTTATGCATTCAGTATGCGTAGCCGGTAAGTGGGGAGAGCACTGCCCCTATACGTGCAACTGTCTGAGAGGTGTGGGTTGTAACAAGATGTCCGGCTGGTGTCCTGGAGGAAAATGTGCTGCTGGTTTTAAAGGCAACACATGTATTCAACGTAAGTGACATTTCCATTCATTAAATATAACCAGGTATTTGTCATGTGTCGCGGTAGGTGGTAGTCAAGGATTTTACAACGTTATACAAGTATAGTTGATGGACCTATAAAGATGAACGGTCCTTCATTCATCATCCAGCATCTATGTAAAATGTATTCTCGCTGTGACCTCGTCATGCACATTCTCAATAGACCGTTTGCGATTCAATCAATCCCCTTTGTCTTTGGGCGACCCGAAAACAAAAATAGTGACACAAATAGTCAATGATACAATCATGCAAGACACATGATTAAAATACCCTGGTGATAGACAAAGGTAAAGGAGCTATTATTATAATACAGTCAGATTTAAATCATTCACCAGTGTTTTAATAGCATCGATTGTGATGAATGTAAGCCAGATTAAAACCATTCCTTATTACCATAAAAAATAGCTTTACAACATTAATCTCGTACATTTAAAATCTTTGCTGTTACAACAAAACAAAGAAAGCTTACTCCTGCAGTAGAACGATATTTTTATACTTATTTATCGACCATTCTATAGCCGCTGCTAAATCTGACACTGTCAGCCCGTGACGACAAGCAGATGGGCTCCCCTTCAGAATGACCTTTGCCTTGTACACCACTTAAAATCGTCAAACTAACTCACCTCTAAATCGTTAGATTGGCTGTTGCCATTAATTCAAAAAGGGCTTGCTCTGGTGGTCATCCAGTGGGGGAACTCTATCTGAGTCATCGACCGTTACAGAATCGCACGTAATATATAGCTCACAAGGCAGCCGATGGTATGCTGACTACATGTGTAATTCGCTGGACTAGATATACCTGAATTGTTAATGTTAGTCTTTGTTATCGCATAATGTAGAAAGACGTAAATATGAATCTGTTTAAATGAGCATTATCTTATCCTTTAATAATCTAATGTTCGTCTGGTTTAATCCCTGTCTTATCACGAACATTATATACACTTTTTTCCTGAGCCATGGTCAATCTCTACCAAAGCTTACGTTTCATTAACTCTCTTCAGTCTCTGTCCATGTCTCAACCTTTTTATAAATGTCCTGTAATTCGCAGTTCAAGACTATAAGCTGTAATTTATTTTACCCTGTAGTCATTGTTTTAATCTGTAAGATGTATGGAGGGTTCGAATGCGTTAAAATTGTGTACAGTTAAAACGTTAAATGACATTTTCGAGCTGCACATTGTACTTTATTGTGAGGAGCAGCGAACGTTAACTTTTGCATAGGAGAGCCAGTGAGAGAGAGCCATGTGTCCAAGATGATTGCTAAAATCACCACAGCAAATATTAAGTTTGGATTCCATTGCTGATTAAAGATTTGCTGTAAATGAAGACAAGGAGCTCTGATTCGAATCTTTAACAATGGAGCCATCGGAATGAGTCTTCTGGAGCTATGGGAATGAGTGTTCTGGAGCTATGAGAATGAATCTTCTGGAGTTATGGGAATGAGCCTTCTGGAGTCATGGTAATAAGCCTTTTGAAACTATACGAATGAGTCGCTTTGAACCATGGATATGAATCTTCTGGAGCTATGGGAATGAATCTTCTGGAGTTATGGGAATGAGTCTTCTGAATCCATGGT
Organism: Mopalia vespertina; assembly: GCA_030265115.1. Taxonomy (NCBI): domain Eukaryota; kingdom Metazoa; phylum Mollusca; class Polyplacophora; order Chitonida; family Mopaliidae; genus Mopalia; species Mopalia vespertina. The sequence goes on along the minus strand of JAQQZZ010116958.1, from coordinate 1,249 downwards.
AATGCGTTTTCTTGAGCTATGAGAATGAGTCTTCTGGATTCATGGGTATGAGTTTTCTTGAGCTTTAGGAATGAATCTTCTTGAACCAGGCGTGACAATGAGACTTCTGGAGATATGGGAATGAGTCTTCTGGAGCTATGGGAATGAGTCTTCTGGAGCGATGGCAATGAATCTGCTGGAGTTAGGGGAATGAGCCTTCTGGAGTCATGGTAATGAGTCTTCTGGCGCTATAGGAATGAGTCGCCTTGAACCATGGCAATGAGTCTTCTGGAGCTATGGGAATGAGTCTTCTGGAGCGATGGCAACGAATCTGCTGGAGTTACGGGAATGAGCCTTCTAGAGTCAGGGTAATAGGTCTTCTGGATCAATGAGAATAAGTTTTCTTGGGCTATGGCAATGAATCTTCTAGAGCTACAGGATGGCTTTCTTGAATCATGGAAATGGTTTTTCTGGAGCTATGGGAACGAGTTTTCTGGAGATCTAAGAATTGTTCTTCTGTAGTTCTATGGTTGTTCTGTAGTTTTATGGTTTTTTAACTATGTGAACGGGCTAAAGACCAATATTTCCCTATTTGTTTGTGTGTTCCTTCGTGGAAAGCTAAGGGCAGTTGGTTTGGAGCGTAACAATGATGTCTTTACTTAACAAGAGGAGAATAAGGCCTGTAAGTCACCTCATTGGCATTTCGCGTAATTCACTCCACTTCCGCTTACCTCTATATTCCCACATTCTTTCGAGTTTTGCAATAACGGAAAGTTAAAAAGATGGCAATTCTGCCTTCCAATCCAACACAGCAACACAAAATATGGCTCTGAAAGAGCAGTATTCAAAACATAGCGACAGACTTTAAACGAGGTACCCGGAAGTCAAGTAGAGGAGACACTTACTTGTTTTTTGTGCTAGTGTCAACTACACTTGTAATAGCCTACACAACCATCCATAATCTTAGTAAAACACTCTTGGCACAACGTTAAACACCAGAAACTTTAACCTTGTCATCGATTCTCAGATCTCCAGAAAAATCAAGGAATACTTCTGTGTCAACTGCACTGGAACGTCAGCGTACGCTTGAAATAATTCTATGAACGGAGAAAAACGGAAAACAGGAATATATTGGCTAAAATGTAGGCCTATGCTGTTTTTCAGCTTGTGATCCAGGTGACTACGGTCCAGATTGTCGTTTTTGTCACATTGGTGAACCAGCTGTAATAAAACAAATGGTCACTGTCTATATGACTTCCACATTTGCCAA
>JAQQZZ010116937.1:0-14891 GCA_030265115.1 Mopalia vespertina | reverse complement strand
AGCTGCCTCGCTCTGGCGTTAACTAATTTATTCAATATGGCTCGTCAATACATACAAGATCCGTCGGTGATGTGATTTGAGGAGATTGTTGGTACAAATGGCCTTGGTACACTCTTTATCTTAATCAAAAATGGAGTTAAGGGGCAGGGTACTAGACTAAAGCAAACATGCTGCGCCCAATGTCAAGCTAACAGGGAAAGCTGTTTTAAATCAATCAAAAGTGCAGGGGTACTGCTGAGAAATGATTGATTTTACATGAATATGGATGGGCGAGTGGTCGTTTTATGGATCAATCTAATCCACAAGTGTTCACGGAAGAAAACAAGATGGTTGAAATCGCTTAAATTTAAAGGTTAGGAAAACTCCTGGCCAGGCCTTGGCTCAGTTGTTAAAAGACTATTAGTGGCTAACACCAAGAGATAGGCCATCAACATGACAGGACGTCATCTAATAGCTAATTAAATTGAATGGAGCTTCCAGCAACTGTCATTGACATTCAGAGTGTAGCTACTGGTATAAGCTTACGTGAGCAAAGCTTTTAAGAGTTTACAACATCAACCTCGGAAACCGGATTACCGGATGCCTTCACGAAATCCTAAAGAATGTCACGTTTTAGTTTTAATTAGGACCCCGTCAAATGCAGCCTTTACTGCACTGATGTTTAATGTATTGTATATAAATAGACATATTAGCAGGAGGTCTGTAGCACTTGCAAAACAACAACAACAACATATTCTTAATCAGTGGTAATTGTGCTTTCTGGTTAAAATTCACTTGAGACATTGATACAAAATTTAGTCTGCACTATAATAACTTGAATGAGATTGACAGATGAAGCTAGGTTAGCAAATTTTTTAAACATTGGCATAAATAAATTACGTTGTTTTTCTTCTCTAATGTTGAACTGTCACTTTTCAGTCAGGAGACATTGCCGGAAGTAAACAAACTTGACCTGCGCATGAGACATGGATGGTAGAACTAGATAATGTCAAGTTTGAACTTGACAGTAATATTCAAGAAGAGTAAATATTCACAAAATTATAGGATTTCATAAGTAGTCAAGTTTATGGTCTAAGGTCACTCACAAAGATGCGGCACAGTTTAAAGAGCGTCAAGTGACTGGTGATGAACGAATGATCACTCGGCCGAGCCCACGTGGGACACTCTTTCAGCTGTTCGTAATTTTCTTTAGCTAAGATCGAGTAACATAGACATACATTTACATATACACAGTATACGGCTATGGTCACAGTCTATCTTTTTCGGGCGAATTTCCCTTATTTTTCTCGAAAACTACTGATGATTGTTTAAACTTTGTGCGTTCTGGAGAACTTTTTCCACTATCAAAACTCCCACAACAATCTTAATTCAGTCAAATCCGATACAGTGAATTTTTCATACCATAAATATGGCTTGAGTGAGTGGTGAAAGGATAACCCACTCGCCGCTTCGCATCACGCGAGCTATCATTTCAACCATCCACGAAAGCAATATTATGTATTTCAACTGCATTGTGTAATATTCTTTTGATTATTTATATCCTCAATAAATTCGTAAATCAGAGCTGTTTTACTGCTGTTTCTAAGACGATTTCAAACTCGGCGAGTTCAGAGTAGAATGATGCTTTTCCAAAAGTGACATGGAATAGAAGGACGTTATTCGAAACGTGATGAAAAGTGATGTAGCCTTTACGTTGCGTTGTGAAATGACACACGTTGGTGTGTAACGTCATAATAGAAACGAAGGGTTGGTTTTTCACCGGCATACAAATAATAACATTTTACAGCACATATATTCTGTAATATGGAATATACATTCTTTAACATATGGTGATTGCTGACCCAAAAGTGACTTCAACTCAGAACTTTATAGCTGTATGAATGTCCTGGATTATGATTTTGGGGGAAATTGATTGCGTAAAAAGTTATCCCGAATGCGCAAGGTTGACATAGTAAACATGAATATTTTTATAGGAAAAATAACGGAAATTTGCAGGCAAGTTCTTAAAGGATGAGATAGGATGTGCCCATAGCCTCATGCTATACGGCTATGGTACCCTAAGCTAGCTAAGGAACAGCTGAAACTGAAACCCATGTACTCTTGGCTTCATGTGTATTATATAGGTTTTAATAAGAATACACCTTCATGGGGAAATCAAATATACAAAATGAACTTAGTCTACCAAGGATTGCTAATGATAAAAAGTTAAAAATGACACACTCTGAATGTCAATGGCAGTATGTCCAGGTTTACCCTGAAATAATATTGATGATTTAATAATACGATCCAAGAAGCCTGCATGTCCGTCAGCCAGCCCCGCTTAACAATCTTTAAGTGATAGGATCAAATCCTTGTGATGCCACTCTCTTTTTTCACTATACAATTTCAAAATATTTGAATGGAATTTGTTTAAAGATTTTAGATTTGTTTTTCTTGCATTTCCAGGTTTAAGTAGTGGTGAAAATGAAAATGGAAAGCGCAAAAGGAAACCTGGAAGTGTTTGTTTACGACTGTGCTGATGTAGTAGGTAATGTTTCCAGTAAAAATGAAGACAATGTGAAGGTTTCTAAATTGGGAAAAAGAAAGAAGAGTGATGTTTTGCGGGGTGAATCTGACCAACCAGAACATCAAGAGCAAAGGAAGACAAAACGCCGGTCAAAGGAAACTGCTCATGATAGTAGTGGTAATGGAGAAGATTTGAAAAAAAGTGTTAAAGAAGGGAAGAAATCTCCAAAAGGCTCTAGAGTAGGGAGTAAAACTCCAGTGAAAAAATCAAACGATCAAAAAGGCACGATAATAAGTCGTAAGAAAGGGAGCAAGACAAAACAGAAAGTATCTTCTCAAGTGGATGACGATGGAATTGATAAACCTAAGAAAAGAAGACATTTGGAGTCCCCGAAAAAATGCACAGAAACACCTTTTGGTGATATTCCCATAAGTTCTAAATCTCACCAACGATCTAAATCTGAAGAAGGAGGAGGTAGTAAGAGAAGGACAAGAAGAGATAGCCTGAGTCGGTTGAAGGACTCGGCTTTCATTCAAGGTGACTTTCAGGATTCTAAAGGGCTTCACGAAGTCCTGTCTTTGCAAGATCAGACAGCACCTTCATCTAAGAATTCTATAAATCCTGGGGCCAAGTGGAAATCTCCAAAAGGCTCTAGAGTAGGGAGTGAAACTCCAGTAAAGAAATCAAAAAATCTAAAACGCACGATAATAAGTCCTGTAGAAAGTAAGAAAGGGAGCAAGACAAGACAGAAAGTATCTTCTCAAGCGGATGACGATGGAATTGATAATCCTAAGAAAAGAAGACATTCCGAGTCCCAGAAAAAAAGCACAGAGACACCTGTTGGTGATATTCCCATAAGTTCTAAATCTCACCAACGATCTAAGTCTGAAGAAGGAAGAGGTAGTAAGAGAAGGACAAGAAGTCAGTTGACTGACTCGGCATCCATTCAAGGTGACTTTCAAGATTCTAAAGGGCTTCACGAAGTCGTGTCTTTGCAAGATCAGACAGATTCTTCATTTAAGAATTCTATGAATCCTGGGGCCAACAGGAAATCCGATCGCAGCTATAGGACAGACGATGCTGCTATAGACTTTTCCAACACTAATTTAAGGTACGCATTTATTAGACATTTAAAGTTTGTTTGTGGTTTAATGCGGTACTTAAGGTTATTTCATTCATATCACAGCGTGTCTGATAAATGTGTGGAGGAAACTTACCCCGACAGTACTGGTAACAAACACACGACAATTACAAGACACAATACAATAACACCATTAAACAGAGTGGCTTCGTGTTGCCCCTTTGCACCAGGGCAACAAAAAGGTCCCTTTAACAACCGCATCATTTATTTCTATAGTAAAGAAAGATAGTTGTGCTTGCCTCCACCACGATATGAACTTCGGTCTCTGGCTAGCAGATCCAGTTTTTATTTATTCCAAAGGTATTTTTACGTTTTTTGTGTTTGTTTAATTTCAGATGCATAGAAGTGGAAAGAGGTGTAGTTCTAATTCTTGGTGAACAACAGATCATAAGTTTAAAGGGCAGAGTGCTACTATCTGTTATTTCAGGGGAGATCACTGTGTATGGTCATTCACTGGACCAAAAGTCCCCAGAAGCCAAGATAGTCTCCCCTTCATCACACAGTCGTATTACCATTACAACGGTCCAAACAGACAACTTGAGAGAAAGTTCTGTGCTTGATGGCTGTAAAAAACATCTTTTAACTGACGCAGAAAGTGACAATGTTCAATCGACTATAAAAAATGCAGAAACTGTACTGTTATTAAGAAAACTTGATGACAATTGCTGTGATTTTGTGTCCAGAGTTCTTCCATTTCACACTTTATTTGGTAAAAGTGCAACGAATCGAAACAAAGACTCACATGTTAATGAAGTGTTAAGAAAAATAAATGTTAAAGTTTACCCAGTTAATGAGGACACAAGCACACCTGTATTAAATTTACCTGAAGATTTCTTTTCTTGTGGGGAAAGGTGGATCGAAATTCTAAAGCAAACAGGTAAAGTTAAATTACTTATTCATTAAAGTGGAAGAAAGCGGAAAAAAACTAGTACTAGATAGACCGTTCACAACAGTTACAAAAAATGATTCTTTGAGTGCTTGAATTGTTTTTTTTCTTTTCGGCATAACGCAATTTGTTTTCTCTTACTCTTAAAAGATGGTCAGAGTTTTGGACCTAATCAATACTGGAAAAAAGTTAGAGGTTTAAAAATGGGGCTGTTGGATCAATTGAGATATGCAATAAACCAGAATGGACAAATTTCTGCTAGAAAGTTTACTTTCACACAACCATTTACTTTCTGTATTATATTTCCAGATAACAGTGCCAAAGTTATGACCTGTGGTGGGAAAAATGCAGGAAAATCAACCTTCAATAAATTTTTGATTAACTTCAGTTTGCAGAGGTAAGCTTGTGCATGTCTGAGGTCAAATTTTTTATAGATGGTTTCAAAATGGTTTGATCAGAAAAGTAGAATATGAATTTGATAGTTGCAGAACTTATTAAATTAATTAAGATTTTTACTTAGCACTGGGAGAATATAAACTTTCCAACATTATCAAAACACTTCACATTTTATGGTTGTGCTTGTGTCAATTATTGTTGGAATACACTGCCATCATTTAAGTGACATACCCTTGTGCACGGCGTAAAACACTAATCAATCAGTCAATCATTCAATTTTAGATAGGCCTGAAGTAAAAGGACTCCTGAGAAGTCCTGATCTTATGGAAAAGACATTTTTTCAAAAAATCATTTGGCTGACACAGGCCTGTGCTGTTGGGGAGAACGGACAGAAAGGAGTTTCCCCATCGTTATGCAAACTTAATTTAAGAGAACCGATTTATAGGTTTTCCAAATTGTTTGCAATTTCATCTACATTTGCATTTTGCAACAGATTTTGACAAATTTTGTCATTCGAAATCATTGAAGATTGTAATTTAAAACAATTTTGCTTTCTTTTTAACAAAGGCACATTTATGTATTTAAAAAATCAGCAAACCAGGGGAAAATACAAATGATAGGTTATCTCACCAAATTTTAGGGGACCGATTTTAAGGTTCTGCCAGAAAAGATTACAGCACAGGCCTGCTGACATGTTGTCATATGAACTACCATCAGAACAACAATATAAAACCCCAAACATTGTTTAAACAATATTGCTGTGTATCTACTAAGAGGTATTCTTCTGTGGAATTTTATTCCAGAATTGAAAACTGCATTTTTAAAATTCTTTCAGCATAAAGCGACTTTGCTATCTGGATTGTGATGTTGGACAGACAGAGTTAAATCCTCCAGGATCTGTGGCTCTTCATATTTTGGAGGACCCATTATTTGGTGAGTGCAAAAAAGTAAAATAACTTTTATAATTTACATTTTTCTAATTATTTAACATTGATTAGCTAATAATTTGATTTAAAATTTTTCAACAATATGATATAAATATATCCAGAAATCTGTTGATGTTCATATTAAACTTGTTTTTTCAGGCCCTCCATTTTCACACCAGAGGGATCCTTATTTGTAAGTTTTCAATCTTTAAATATGTTTTATCAACAATGGTTATTTCACCACCAAACACCTATGCCATACTCTAAAGGTTGCAGCATTTGTAGCTGCTAGATCATGTAGACTCAAGAGTTTTGTCATAATTCATTCACAACTTTTTACAGCAATTGGTGGGTTTAGAACTGTTGTATTCTGAAGTGTTAGCTATAGTGTGTGATTATTTTATACGCCAAATTCGCCAAATATGATATTTTTATTGTAGATGCAACCACTTACATAACCTAATAGTGGTATTACATTGCATGTCTTTCATCAAGAATTTAATTAGCTTAGAATACAGCTGAGGCACCATCTTTATTATAGTAACTAAGTACAATATTTAAATTTGATATTTATTTTGAATATGTTGACAGCATGTGTTTTTATGGCCCAGTAAGTCCTGGTGATAACCCCAGTCTCTATAGTAACTGTGTACAGAGAGTGTTCAGCGAGTATGAGAAACTAGATCCTAAACCTCCCTTGATTATAAACACTATGGGATGGAATAAAGGTAAGGAAGAAAGTCACTTTATAATGGTTTCTCTTGCTATAGTAACTGTACAGAGAGTGTTCAGCGAGCATGAAAAACTAGATCCTAAACCTCCCTTGATTATAAACACTATGGGATGGAAAAAAGGTAAGGAAGAAAGTCACTTTATAATGTTTTTTTTTGCTTGGTTTCATTCTCACTGGCCTGGGCTTAGTGGTTAGCTTGTGTGCTTACTAATCCTACATCGATATACCGCTCATGAGATAGAGTCCGTCTGGTATATGAGTAAGGTATATATATCCTGGTTTTCCACCGTAATTAGGCAAGGAACAGTGTGAAGTGGACAATCCATCATCATATAAGTGAAATACCCTTGAGGACGACGTTAAACCACAAACAAACAATCATTCTCACTGTGTGTTGGAGTTCTTCAAGTTTTTCTATGCATACTATTGCTAGAGCGAGCAGTTTGAGAGAGCTTCCTGTTGCCCAGGTGCTATGTCTAGTGCTATTCATGTTATTGTTATCACAATTCTTAGCATTGACAAACTTATTCTTTGTATATAGAATTTTTCCTAACCACCTATTGGATCATATCAATATTTTTGATATTGATATTTAATCAATTAATTAAATACATAAATATGTTTTTAATTTTCAATTTGTGTTAATATGAAATGACTTCCATTGACCCCTGTACTCTCTCAAAATGTATATTGAAAATATTTCCCCCAAAATTATAAAAATACTGAAGTTTAGATAACTAATTTCAGATGAGTATTTTGTATGTTACCATTTTGCAGGTTTAGGTGTGAATCTATTGGTTGATGTATGTCACATGACTCGCCCTGATTACGTGGTCCAGTTAGACAGTATAAACCAGGCAAATAATTTCAGGACAATAACTCCCGAATATATCTCCACAACACCAGGATGGCGATATAACAGAAATGGAAAGGTTTGTTTTCAACTAAGAATATGACCCTGATGTCCACTTTACAATGTTTACATACAATATCTGATACTTTACTTTTTATCCCTGCTGCATTTAACAAAAACATTTCCCAACAACATGGCAACGCCTCCTCAAATTTCAACGTTATGTAGTAAGTTTGTGTAAATGTCATCAATATTCAAAGGTTGTAACAACTCTCGAGAAAGATTAGCCCCCTGGCTAAGGGGGTTTGTTTGAAGAGTAGCAATACTGTCTTTACTTAGCACTGGAGGAAATTAACTTTCCAACATTATGGAAATGCTTCACATCTTGGTTGTGCTAGTGGCAATTATTGTTGGGATACACCGCCATCTTATAAGTGAAATACACGTAAGCATGGCATAAAACACTAATCAATCAATCAATCAAACCCGAAGAAAGATGAATTGATTTTGACTCAACATGTTTTTATTCTTTACTGTGTTAAACTCCTTAGTGGTTGTCAGATGACATAATATTTCATCGCGGGTGGCTGGAGGGAGCTTCATGTTGCTCTGGTGCTCTCAGAGCTAAAGGGGAACAGGAAGCCGATCTGTTTGTGGTGTCTGTTTTGCATCCTGTTATTGTCCTGTATTTGTCCCGTCTTGTCTTTGTTTGTTGCCAGTGGTGTCAAGGGTGGTTTCCTTCATCCAGTGGGCTGGCACGTCGTCATATAAGGAAATACCCTTGAGTACGACGTAAAACCCCAATCATTCAAACAATCAAACAGACAAGGATTCCTCATGCTTATCCACCCTATTTAAGCAAGGAACAGTGTGAAAGGGATAATCCGTGATCATATAAATAAGTGAAATATACTCTTGAGTACAAAGTTCAACCACAATCAAAAAAAGAAATCTAACTTCATAGAACTCAGTTTGATGTTTACTGCAGACAAAACATAATATAAAATCAAGACAGCCTTTGATTCCAGGTCTGCCTTCATCAATGCAGAATAATAAGTAGTTGTGGACAGTAATAGTGTATAAATTATCACTGAATTAATCAGTAGGACAGCTGAATTAAGTATGGCAGTATTCATAATATGAATAATGGAGTATTCTCTTTCTAATTACAGGTAGACTTGTTACCCTTTCTGTCTTCTCTAATAAAGAGTATCTGTATGTATGAAGTGTAGAGGCTCCAGAATTAGGACTTACATAATGGGTCTGTTAAGACGGGGGGGGGGGGCTTTATCATTCAAACAAACCAATGACTATACACCAGTCATTCATTGGTTCTCCTTTATTGGTGAATCCCACCACTGTTGTTTGGACTCCCAAGTTCTCCCTCTGATATAGTCATCGTATAAGCCATAAACCAGATATATAGAAAGTGTGGATTTACCTACTTGTGGGCCCTAGACAAAACTCACGGGTGGGCCCCCACATTGATAGAAATGTCGGCATGTTTCAATATCCAATATCCCCAGATACCCGTGGACTTTGGGCCTACTATGCCTATTGGTAAACTCAGGGCCCTGTCTACATGTAAGTTTGTTTTGGACAAACCGGACAAAGGCCCCTCAAACAAGACAAACCTGACACCTGTGATTTTTGGGCTGCTGTCTAATGAGCCGTAAAATCACAGGTAGATCAAATTGTGACGGAAACAGATCTGTAATGTTGATAGTTAACATATAGTTGACTGTATGAGGGAAGGAAATACCTGGGAACTTATATCATAGGCATTTTAATGGCTGGCCTCAGAATGAGAGACAGGTTATTGAAGGGATTTTCCTGTGCAAGATAAGAAGTAAAATACGAGTGAAACAACAACCAATGCATGTTCACTGAATCAAACAAAACCAAGGAATTATCAATGATTCATTTTCATGAACATAGACTGTTAAAATTTCTCAATATTTAGTGTACATAAATGATTTTATATTTGGATTTATGAAAAAAATATTGTTATAATTTATATGATTTATTGCATTTGGCGATCTCCCTGGAGGAATTGTACAAAGCTGATATGGCCTGGTTGCACCCTGTAATTCTTGCGTACCTGATCAATCTTTTGTATCAGTATTATCAAAGGGGGCTTCCGTAGGGCTCATCTGGTGTGAGTGAAATAACCTTGATTAGACTGCAAACACCCTATTGATACTGAATCCCATGCAGGTGTTAATGGGACCTTAAACACCAAGAAAACAAGTACAGGTAGATCCAGGTAGCATTTTGCTATGTTTGTCAATTTTCAGGCAGGTCAGTTCATTCACTCAGAGAAAATCATTTACCCATAAATATTTATTTAATTCTGCCTCAATGGAACACAAGGTTTAGCTTAATCCTATAAGCAAAGTAAATGAGATTTAATTTGCCCTGGGCAAACTTTTGAGGAGAATATTTGGAATGTCGTGAATGAAAAACCACCACGCGTTTAAAAATATTTCTGGACAATTCCCTACTTGTCATGCGTCAGTTCAGTTATTATAGCATTGTTGTATTCATTCTACACTCTCCTTTCAATTTGAAAAATAAGCTTTCCGATTGAACATTTTCACACCAGGGAGTCTGAGCTTTGCTGTTATTATTCTTTCACAAGATGGTGTGAGATGACCTGTTATTGTCAATTAGATCTTTGGTAAAAACGGGTATCTGGTATTTTTTGCTGATAGAGAAAGGGTCTAAGCATGCACCCCTGTAGAGCACTCTCATACCAATACTATCAGTTAGACACCATCTGCCTTAATGTATGTGGGCTTCAAGAGTCCTGAAGTTGATGCTAGTGAATCTGGTTTTTAAAAAAAACATGGCTGGTGATATGATGCAAACCACGTTGTATTTTGAACTGGGAAAATCTTAATTAATTACATTAATTGATTGATTGGTGTTTTACACCGTGCTTATGGGTATCTCACTTATATGACGACGATGTTTTCCAATGATAACTGACACAACCAACATATGAAGCATTTCCATGATGTTGGAAAGTTAATTTTCCTCCAGTGCTAAGTAAAGACAGCATTGCTAGTCTTGAAACAAACTTCCCTTAGCCAGAGGGCTAATTAATTACATGAATGATTGAGTGAATTAAGAATCATCTTTAAGTTCAGGATTCCAGGCAAGCAGACAAAGTCTAACCCAATCTTGGACCTGTGAACATTCTGGCCACACTATAGGTCCCCATATCCTCTGAAAGCAAGTTATCAAGGGTAAATAAATGATAAGTTTTAACATGTTTCTAGAAAAACATTGTTTTGTACCTCTTCAAGAGTTTGAACAGGTGGCAGTACATTCAGTTTTCGATGATTTGTAGCATTCTTTCTAGGATTTTACCAGAACAATCAAAAATAAATTCACAAAGTATATGCCAAAGTGCATACATGCCATTAAAAATCATCTGTTCCTCACTGAAACAGAAAGACCGGGTCACCAATCCACAATTTTAAAACTTATATAAATAGTTTGACTAAATATGATTGATATATAACTAGTCCATATTTTTCTCTTCGTGGTCTGAGGGTTGTCAGAACTGTCTCCCATTCCATCTCTAATCTCAATGCCTTGTTGTCGTCATAAACATATTCACCCCTTTCAGAACCCCATCCTTAGCTAGCTGGCATCAAGGACGAGCCCATTCACAATCTCTTCAGCCACATTACAAGGCACTTAACGATAAAACTTGTTGAGAATCACTGGGCATCCTCTTGTTTGCCTAAAGGGCAACAAGTCTAAGGAGGGACATAGTTTGGGCTAATTTTGATTTGACCTGGTTTTATTGCCAGACAAAATGCTGACAGAGCTTAGCTGAACTATCTTGGAAATGTTCATTTAAGAACTACAGAGCTAGACCTGAAGATTTAGTTTGTAGTCCTTCGATTGAAAGTTTGAATTGCCTCACAACTTCCAGGAAAATGTTGTTTGTGTGCTAGGACAATGAAAAGTGAATGCTCAAGATTTTGGCTGAAGCCACTTTTAGCCACGTCAACACTAACATATTAACAACTTTGGAGTTCATGTAGATGGCATTTCAGTGTTGGTAATCATTCGTTTTTTAATTCATTGGTAGAGAACCAACAACAAGGTATGTTATTAAGCTCACCAGTAGTTATCTGTGTAAACTGAACAATCAACTTCTAAATGCATTTAATGCAATCGCGGGTGTGGTTTTTATGAGGTTTCCTCACAGTTTTCCATCGTAACTAGACAAGGTGAAGGGTACAATACGTCATCATATAAATCAAATACTTGAGTATGATATTAAACCCCACAAACAAAAAAAAACAAAAAAAAAATAAATGCAGATCTTGAATCGGCTCTTTTAACACTGTAAATCGTTGCATAATTTTAAGAACCATGCGAAGTTGTTATTGAAGTGAAATTATTAAACTGGATGTTGAAGCAAATATATGAACCAATGTCCTGATCAAAAAAGTTCAACATTGTGTATATAACTTCAGAATGTGAAGGATATTTTTCCTGCTTTCAAAGCAATATGAACGCTGTGACAACCGTATAAGGGAATATGTTGGACATGACCAGACCGTCAGGAAAAGAGTAACATTTTAACGGAGGAGAAACTATATTGTCTTTCCTTCTTGACCGTGTAGTGTGAAATATTGAGAGACTGTTCTCGTTGTATTCTTTCTATGCAAGAACACAAAATCCGTGAGAAAATTGGTGTGAAATATTGAGAGACTGTTATTGTTGTGTTTTCTCTATCCAATAACACAAAATCCGTGAGAAAATTGGTGTGAAATATTGAGAGACTGTTATTGTTGTGTTTTCTCTATCCAAGAACACAAAATCCGTGAGAAAATTGGTGTGAAATATTGAGAGACTGTTATTGTTGTGTTTTGTCTATCCAAGAACACAAAATCCATGAGAAAATTGGTGTGAAATATTGAGAGACTGTTATTGTTGTATTCTCTCTATCCAATAACACAAAATCCATGAGAAAATTGGGCAGCGACTCGCTTATTGTTCATAGAGAAAAGAGTTCTGACTACTGAAGTAGGATAGTATTCCCTATATCATACCTGTAACATACCAATGTATAATTTGAAGGGAAAAAAGTGTATCGGCTATAGAGCTGCCGATTTACAATCTGGCTAAGGGAAGTTTGTTTGGAGTGTTAAAATGCTGTCCTCTTTTCAAACTTGAGAAGATTAGCTTTCAACCTTATCAAAACACTTCACATTTTATGGTTGTGCTAGTGTCAATTATTGTTAGAATCTATCACCAACATATAAGAGCAATACCCTTGAGTATGGCATAAAACACCAATAAATCAATCAATTAGTTAAATTTCATCATTGATATGTGTATAAAAAGTTTTGTTGCTGCTTTAAATATATATATTCCTAGTGTCTTTAACTTTTGGGTGTAACTGGGTGAAGCCCTCTGGGCTAAAGGGTGCTACTTAATCAGTTGTGGTGTGTTTCATGCTCTGTCAATTTGTTTACTTTGTCTTATTTACACCATCTTGTCACCCTGGTTTTGTCTTGTGATGTTGATAGTAAGTTCAATGGTAGTTACAGTACCTGATCAGACAAACTAATCATTTGATTTCTTTATAATGCTAAAGAATTCTTGCGGAGGGTCGAGAGGGAGCATCCTGTTGCCAGTTGCTCGAAAGAGTATTAGCTGCTAACACCAGATTAAATCACTAATACCAGGTTAGAGATGGCCTTCAACATGGCGTGATGCAATCTAATACAGGATTATATTTAACAGTGCTTTGAGCAGCTGACCCCTGGTGCTCTCAGAGCTAAGGGGCAACATCAAGTTGATCTGTTTGTTACATATTTTTATTATGTCCTGTGATTGTCCTGTATTTGTCTTATCTTATCTCTGAGAAGATATAAGCCGTCTAGTCTTGAGAAAAAAAAATCAGGATATTGTGTTCAAGGGCCAGTTGCTCAAAAGACGATTAGCCACTAACACCAGATTAAATTGCTAACACCGGGTTATAGATGGAGCTACAACATGGCATGACGCCATCTATTAATGTATTAAATTTAATAGTGCTTGGAGCAACCGCGCCCTGAGCTCTAAAGTTCAATTGGGGCCCATGACCGTGGCTTAGTGGTTAGGGTGTGGGCTTACTAATCCTACTTCGATGTACTGTTCATGGGATCGAGTCCGTCTGTCGTGAAGTGAAATATCCTTGAGTACTACGTTAAACTCCAAACAAACAAACAAACAAAACTAAAGTTCATTTGGTAAAGTGGTCCCTTTGCTAAATGTAACCTAAAGTTCCAGGTTGTATGCAACCTGGAGAATGGATATTTTCTTCCTCGATAATATGTATTATTTTGGTTAAAAGTGTTGTCCTGTGTATGGTTTTCACCCATATATTTATAAAAACACATTGTATTATTTTGCCCACTCCCTAAGCCATCAAAGACAAAATGAAATGCACACAATTTGTTTCTTGAACAATTCCATTTGACACAACATCATTCAAATGTAAGATTTTTGCCTGGCTAAACAAGTTTTACCAGTGTATTAAATATTCGTGGCTGTGTTTTGAGGTCTTTTTTTTTCTTGTGAAAATTTGAGTGTTTTTTGTTTTATTCTTTCACTACAATGTATCGCGTCCTACTGTACTGTACATCAATGGCTGTCGTTAAGGTCATTTACATCACATCTAGTTATTTTTAAAAAAGATTTTTTATTACCGATACATGCAGTCTACTACAGCTGGATTCAGGAAAGTAGAACATGCAGTTTCTTATATATTTGTTACTTTATAGTATTATAAAGAGGTACAATGTAGTGTGACTCGGTGTCTGGAATAGAGCTTAATGCACATCATATAAGTTAAATACCCTTTAATTTAGTCATTGAAAATTGATCAATCAAAGCATTTTGGCTATGTACAGTTTGTTTTGAGAGTATCAATGCTGCCTTTACTTAGCATGTGAGGAAGATTAACTTTCCAACAGTATCAAAAAACTTCACATTTTATTGTTGTGCTGTTGTAAATTATAAGTGAAATACTCTTGAGCAGGGTATCAAACATCGACCAATGAAAGTTCTCTTGGTAAGGACAATTTGTTTTGAGAGTATCAATGCTGTCTTTTTTTATTTAAAATGTGAGAAATATTACCATCAAGACATTTCACATTTTTCTGGTAAATACAGTGTATCAGTTGATACGGAATGGATACCCCATTAATTTCGCTTAAATCACACAAAAATTAAGTATCTTTAAGCAAGGTACTGAACATTGATCAATCAAACAATCCAACAAATACTAACAGTAGTAAAAAAGACAACGAAATGACATTCTAACATTCTTGACAATGGTTTTAAAATAAACCGAAATGTTGAATCACCATGTATCCATGTGTATCTTTTATTGGAGGTGTAAGTTTACTCTACTTTGTGAAACTCATCAGTGGGA